>CM053786.1:67563894-67638894 GCA_028749045.1 Cupressus sempervirens
CTAGTTGGAAAAAAAATGAATGCAATTTCTGATTGATGAACAAAAAATGCTTCTCTAAATTGAGTGATCAAGATGAGTCTAAAGCCTTGTTTGGGTTGACAACTCTTCTTTCTAGCTAGATCATTTCAGAAAGATGTCATTTTTTCCCTTAACAAAATGACATCAAGTCCCTTTTAGATCTCTTTTGTAGAAGCACCAATTACTCCCAAGTCAATGATTTCATAATAGGAGTCATAGAAGAAATTTCCCAAAATTAATCAATTGTCCATTTTTGAAGACATTGCTATCTCTTAGGAACCATATTATAATGATGTGATTTTACAAGTTATGTACCATATCATCTACAAAATTTTCCCTTATTGACATTGATCTCATACAGTTCAAGAAATATCAAATAGTAGGATATCAAACATCGATGGTAATTTGATCAAGGTAGAAGTTTGATTCACATTAATGTTTCAAAACATCCTTAAGATCGAGTGGCTCTGATACCATGTTGGTTTTTTTTTTGAATCTACTACAAATTTACTAAACACTGTCATTTTTTGATATGCATGTTCCAAATACAACATCCTCTTATATATATATATATATATATATATATATATATAGAGAGAGAGAGAGAGAGAGAGAGAGAGAGAGAGAGAGAGAGAGAGAGAGAGAGAGAGAGGCTATAAGAATATATAGTCCATTGGTATAACTTGGGGGGGTGTGGGGAGGGGGGGGGGGGGGTGGTGGGGGTGAATCAGTTATCCAACTATTATCACAATTATCAACCTTAAACAAACTTAACCATATAAGCAATATAAATGAAACCACAACAAGATACTCATACACAATAATACTAGATATTTTAAATAGGGAAACCCTTGATCAAAGGGAAATCCTTCATAGGGATGGTACCCACAAGATTCAATGTACTAATATAAATATTCCTTGTTAGAGGATGGACCCTGTTAGGAGTTTATGATACATTCAGTACATATAAGTCCATATTAGGAGACATTGAATCCCTATTAGGAGATTCCAACCTTGTCAGGAGTTGTGCCAACACTAATAGGAGTTGTGGAAGATAGCTGGAGCCACTACCCAAATAGATTCAAGGACAAGACCAATGAAACCACTGTCTAAATGATCTATGTATTATTCCTTATAGACTAATAGAATTGTATTGTATTGTTCCTTCCCCTTTCTCTATCTTGTCAACTAGACTTCTTCTCCTTCTAATCTTCAAATACACTAATCCTTTTTGCACGTTTCACTTCATATAATGATCACCATACACTTAAAAACAAGGAAAAAATATTTCCTTTATATCAAATCTTCAAAATAATTCCTTGAGTCAGCCTTGAGGCTTTCCCAATTAATTATAATAATCTAATGAAAATAATTAAAATTACAATAACACTCTCAGCTCAAAGTCTATACAAAACTTTAGACGTGTGATACTAGAGCTTGTGCACTCATTGACATCATTAACTAACTTTCCTTTCTCACATGTAAGATAGTGAACAACCATCAAGAACTACTTTTCCAAAACTTTTTCTTTGAACTGCTCTTTGTAAATTAGGTACAACTTTCTTATGTCTTCGGCTTAGACTCTATGCACTTGACCACATCATTAAGATACTATGTATAACATGTCCATGACTGTACATTACTAGAAAATCAAACCATTGTCTATACGACTGACATCTATGTCTACTACTTAGCTAGTCTTTATAGAAACCATGTTATATTAACATCAATGACAAACACAATCATGAATGCAACATGTAATTACTCTCCAATGCTTGGGATACTCCACCAATGTAGTATCATCAACATCTATACTAATAAAGGCTATGAATAGACATATCCCTTCATGGGAGGTGTCTACTCATTAATTAGATAATTAATAATAATAAGAATAAATTAAATATCATATATATACATATATATGTATATGTATATATGTATATACATATAGATGTATATGTATATATGTATATATGTATATGTACACACACACACACACATACATATACATATATATGAATAGGAAGAAAATAAGGTTTACTTTCTTAACCCTAATTTTCAATGTGATGATCCAAATTGATTAAGCATAAGAGAGTGATCAATCCTGAAATGGATCATGTGATGAAATATAGGGAGAAAGGGGTGTTATATAATCTTTCTACTATGGGAAAGTATGTGCTTAAATCCTAAAATAGATAAAAGAAAAATACTAACCTTGAATCTAGAAAGTGTTCTTTTCTGATGTCTATATGTAGTTTCTGAAAAATTTAGACGGCAAATGTTGAGATGGAGAAAACCCATAAATATTTTGTCCTTTTGAAGAGAGGTCGACCTTGACCCTGTTGGTGGGGCACAATCTTGTTGGTCAAAAGAATACTCTTGAAAATTGATGTCAACACGCTTAACCATTTTCACTATATATGTTGAGTGATTCAAAATTCTATAGATGTTGAGTGATCCAAGAACATTCATGTGCCGAGCAATACAAGATATAATAGGTGCCAAGAAAACTAGGATATAACAGGTGTTGAGCAAACCAAAAATGTATTAGATGCTGAGCAATCCTGAAATAGTATGCATCGAGCATTAGGAATACAATATGTGCTGAGTAACTCAGGATCGGCATAAGAGTTTGTGCCATCACAAACTAAGATGTAAAATAGTTTTTGCATAACTCGTGAAAGGATAAGAAGATAAGATCGAATCCTTGCAATTACCTATGAAATCAACATGCAACCAATCAAAAAATTAGAGACAACATGCAACTAATAGGTGAAAACAAAGGATTTGAGTAGGAATTCCATGTTCATGAATGCATAGCAAACCCTAAGTCCACAATATCTTTATAAGGAGACTATGACACCATATTGGTAGAGTTGAAGAAGTTGTTGAGATTGCTAAGATGACAGTTGAGAAGGTTATTAATGGAGTTATCAAACTGCAGAATAGAGCAATTAGAAAAGGTGTCAAGGACTTAGTGAAATGGACTGCAAATATACATCTAGTTTATCAAAACAGAGCAGGGGATACATTCAGAGATCAGATCAAGAAGAGATCAAAATGAGAAGAGTAGATATAGTACCTGAATACAAAAATTTGAGATTGCATTCAATTAGGTCAAAGGTTATAATATTGTCTCACAATTGTATTTAGAGGTTGAAATCCTATGTTGATAGGTTAGCTTAATAGCTAGGTAGGAGAACCTTTGGAGAAGGTCATGAAAGTCTAATTAAATTAGGTGAGTTTAACAACCTATTATAAATCCTTTAATAGGGTAGTACTTTATGTAAGTGTTTGTAAATCCTCTAACCAGGTCATTATTGACACAGTGTAAAGCCTTTAATAGGGTAGACCATCAGAAGTGGTTGAACATTGATTCCTGTAGTGATTTTTGTGGGTGTCATCCCCACCCTAGTTTTACCTTCTTATTCATGGAGGGTTTTTGGGTTATCAATTTTGGTGTTATCTGTTATTGCATGCGATTTATTTTATGTTCTTTTATATGTTTACATGCATACATTTTGTTTTCTCAATTATATGTTTAAAAGATTAAAAAGGTGTGGTACTTTTTATTCCCCCCCCCCCCCACCCTCTCATAAGTACTCTTCCCATTTTAATATCCAAATAATTTGTATCAAAGCACTAGTTCTCACAAGTAGAAGCCTAATA
This sequence comes from Cupressus sempervirens, assembly GCA_028749045.1. Lineage (NCBI taxonomy): Eukaryota > Viridiplantae > Streptophyta > Pinopsida > Cupressales > Cupressaceae > Cupressus > Cupressus sempervirens. The sequence continues at coordinate 67,567,582 of CM053786.1, forward strand.
GCTTGGAGAAAAAAAGGTCAGAAGATGGAAGTCTTCAAACTTGGGAAGATCATTGACAATCAGGTGATTGATGTGTAACTAGCTCTACACAAAGTAAAGGAAGCCAGGGAGGAAATGAGAAAATCCTTGAAAAGAAGGAAGGAGATAGACATATTTGAAAATGAAATACACTACAAGGAGACTAATACCACACAAGTGTTTTCCAATGGAGATTTCAAGGAATTTAATGCAGTAATAGTAGAATTAATGGAGAAAAATAGAGTGTAAGCTGAAGAAATCATATTACTCAAGCTTGAACAAGAATCACAAGCCATAATGCTTTGTGATGTGACTGAACAAAAGAAAAAAGATATTGAAGACAAAGCTATGATAGAAGATGACAAGAGAAATCACACCAATAGGCTATAAGAGAAGACAATTGAATTTGAAAAGATCTCAAACATGCAGGTAGACACCTTGAGCCAGATGATGAATGCTCATCATGAGCTAAACATGAAGGACGTTGAGATCTCCACCTTGAAGATGAAAAATGAACAATTTCAGAATGAATTGAAGAGAGAAAAAGAAATAGCAGAAAGTTACAATAAACCCAATGAGGCCATCAAGTACTTTGAGCAATTGCTGAAATCACCAAGGGCTAGTAATGATACTTCAGGACTTGGCTACATCAGCACTAAACAAGGAGAATCATCCAAGATTGAAAAAGAAGGAAGCAATAAAGGTAAGAACACTAAACCTACTTGTCATTTCTATGGTAAAAAGGGACATACCTCTAATGTGTGTAGACGGAAGAATAGTCATCAACATGATAAGCCTACAAATGCAAACTTTCATCACAAGTGCAAAAAGCAAGGACATTCAAAACAAGACTACAGAACCAAGACCATGAGGACACCAAGATTTGAAGGTCACTACTACAACTACAAAAAGTATGGACATAGAGCATTTGAATGCAGATCAAAGCCTATGTACCTAATTAGCCTACAAGAGGAATCAATCATGCACATCACTACAATTGGGATTACAATACTAGGTATAGATGTCACGATTGTTAAGAGTATGAACACATTCTTGAAAATTGCATAAGGACACATTTCAAGAGAAGTTACAATAGGCTGCTAAACCAAACTACATGTTTTAGTTGTTTGAAGACTGGTCATATCAGCATAAACTATCCTACAAATTCAAAAGCACCAAAGATTGAAGTCAACAAAGGAAAAGAGAAGATTGATGTTGAACAAATAAGAGGACAAATGAACAAGACATGGAAGAAGAAAAGTGAATGCAGCACATCAAATGGAGAGATCACTTCATCCAAGAGGTTAAGTGATCACACCTCATCCAATTAAGCACAAGACAGATACATGGGGCTAATAAATATAAAGATGTATCATACATCAGCCCAAGAAAACATAGAAGTGCTACAAAGAAGAAATATGCATGAGAAAAGATGCCAAGTTAAAAGTTAGAATATGATGTTGAGCTACCTTTGGTTGCCGAGTAAAACTTCAGTACATGCTAAGTTGAAAAGACTAGTAGATGTTGAGCAAGAGAGGTTAGTGGTTGCTAAGCAATTGAAAAGTTCAGTTGATGATGAGTGAAATTAGATAGTAGCTACTAAGTAGATGAACTTCAATGGAAGCCAAGCTGATAAAATCTTTGGAAACTGAGTGTACAGCTATAAGCACAAATGCAATAAATGCTAGATTTTTTAAGCTAATAAAAGTGAAAATCGTTCATTTTTAAGCCATTTGAACAAAGACCAAAGTCAAGAAAAGTGAATAGGTGATCACATAGTGATATAGCAGCAATTTGTGACAATTCCAACCATGATTCAACTCTAGTTCATCAATCAATAAGTATTTCACTCAAGTGCCAAGCCATGTAGAACTTGAAAGTTTATTTAATTTTAAACCCTAGTTTGGTAAATGATGGTATCTAGGTCAAAAATCACTAAGGGGAAGGAAATTCATGAAATTCAACTTGTCAATAATGAAGTCAAATAGCTAGAGTTTAGGCCCACCCCTGAAGTTGCCTATAAAAATGACCTTGCTAGTGCTTTATCAATCATTTTGGACAAAGTTGTAATGATCCAAGATGTCAAAAAATGCTATAACTATAAGATTGGAGCCATAGGTGACTTAGAAATTTTCAATGCCTTTGATAAGTTGTGTGGCAAAGGTATATTGAAGGACAAGTTTCAAATAGTTGAAAAGAAGGGTTTAACTAAAGCCCTAGTTTTCCCCACTATGTTTAATACTAAATGGATTCATATAGTGTTGAGTCAAATTCATGATAGGTCATTCTGGTTAGAAATAGGGCTAGTGAAGATTATGAAGAAAATTGTTCATAGGGTTACTAGTTTCCCAACGCTAGATCAGCCCAAGACCTTGAGAAGTGATAAAAAGGAGGCCATAGAGAAGAACACTGGTGCCAAATGGAATAATAGGGGAATGACCATTGATACCATTACTGATCCACTACCTAATTTTTTTGTTAAAATCATATCTCACAAATTCTATCAATCAACCAGATTGAACAACATGCCATGCACATTAGTGGATGTTGCATATAAACTTGTGAAGAAAAACCACACATATGATCTAGTAGAGCTCATGCTACAACAAAGTAATGAAAATTTGGGAGCCATAAGGAAATCAAAAGGAGCCCAATGAAAATTATGATCACCGTTGGTCTACATATTTTTCTATGTTATAAAGGAATTTCCACTAGTTGGAAAGGTTAGATGAAATCCTAACAAGACAAGTGTCACACAAATCAATGACTACATTGATCAAATGGGAGACAATTTTGATGCTTAGATGACAAGTTATTTTGAGAATTTCAAGAAGTCCATGAAATAGAGGATGAGGATACCAGTCTCACTGGTTGAGCAGCATGTAAAGGACATTTTATTTCTTGTGGATATTGATTACACTTATATGCAAGCAGTCATACCTAAAGTGAGATGGCTTAGGCCACTAGGTTATGAACTTGATGTTGATAAGGCCTCAACAGCAATAACAACACTACTTGTAGAAGATATTGACAAGGAAAAAAAAAACATTTTGGAACTTATGATGTTGTTAAATCTAGAGTGGTCACGAACCTTAAAACGGCCACTATAATGAAGAAGAAGGACAAATTGATCAAGAAGATCAAGAAGAGATTTGGTGTTGAAGTATTAGGCACAGTAGAGGAAGAGGAAGTAGTTGAAGAAGAGGATGAGTCTAAACAAGAGCCTCTACAACTGACCCAAGGCCTAGATGAGGACAAGGAAGAAGGTGCAGAGGAAGAAGGAGCTAAGGAAGCACCTATCAGAACCAAGGTCACTAAAAGAAAGGCTAAAGCTCAAGCCGCTCCTCAACCCAAGGATAAGAAAGTGACAAAACCTACAACAAAGAAGCCTATTACTAGAGCTACCACTAGAGCTACTACTCAAAAGGCTAAATAAGAGGTAGAAAAGAAGAAGAAAGCCACCAAGAAGATTGATGAGGAGCCAAGCAAGAGAAGAAAATATGTAGCTCAGCTTGACTTAGATGAAGAAAAGATAGAGTTAGATGATAATAGTCAATTCAAAGTGGTAAATCATCCACCTAAGTCTTCAATTGATAAATTATGTGCAGAAATTAGGAATGGAAACTTAAAAGATTTGAAGAATTTAGATTTCAATAAGCTTAAAAAGGAAGAGAAAAATAAAATAGAGGGATTTCTGTATACAATGATGACAGAGTACAAGGACATACCTCTAGAGCTAGATGGCTCAATGACCAAAGAGTTGTATAAAATAGTAGAGGACAAAGAAAAAGTAGTATAGTCAGCATGTACACCCCCAACCATTGGTAGTGAAAAAGTGAGACAAACAAAAGAGAAGGAAGCGATAAGAGATGAGGAGGAATCTGCAATACAAACTTTTGTTCAACTACCCAAAATAGGTACTCCCATTCAAACTCTTTAGAAGCCGAGCACTGACATGCTAGCATTGCAAATTAGAACACTAGGCTCAAGCTCAACAAGGGTAGCTAGGACACTTCATTATGGAATTCTTGAGCTAGATGAAGAAATTAAAATTCCCTACTATGAATCCAACACCCTCACTGAGGAAAAGATTAAAGAGATACAGAGTGCACTAGATAGAAGAAGGAGACAAGAGGTATTGAGAAAAGAATATAAATATAGGCAAGCACTCAATGAGATAAGGAAATCTTTATGGATGCCTTCAGCTAATAGTAGAGCAACTACCTGATGTAGTTGACCAGGTGAAAAATGAAGATCATGATACAAATACCAAATTAATGGAATGGTCAGAAATGAAGTTCCAAAGTAAAGTTAATGAGAATATATCTAGTGATATAGCACTATCTCAAGTTGAGCTAGCTAAGAAATTGGAAAGAGTAAAGATTGTACTTGGGAATATATTCTCCATGTACAACAAGTTGTGTGATTTTTCAAATTTCACATAGGGGACTAGCTAGAGAATAATGAGCTTGGAAAGAAATCTAAAGATTTCTAGTATGCAACTCCCCACCAATCTAGCTCAAAATGAGAAGCATTTTTCTCAAACACTTTACACTTAAAGAGAATTAGTTGTATTAACAGCAGAGGAGGCTAATAAAAAAGCTAAGTTGATGCAAATCTAGTCCTCTATAACCCCTCACTTGGAGGTACTCCATAAGGAGCACATGTATGCAGAAATAGTCCTCAAGAAAGATTCAAATCTTTCTACCTTAGATGGACTTGTATGTCTAGTAGTAGAGATTGCCATCAAACATAAGTCATTGGACATTGCACTAGCAAATTGGGATGCAGCTCTAAAGATACTCCTAGAGGTAAATAGCACATTTTTGGCTAAACATGGTATTACTCTATAGAAACCTTTGACATCAGTGTTAAAAAGGGGGATAAATATGTATAGGGGAAGAAATAAGGAGACATGTATATAGAAATATGAGAGAATACCAAATTTTTGAAAATTTTTCTTATTTTTATTACATTCTTTCATTCATTTTGAGAATAGAGTGGAAAGTTTGTAAATAGCCAAAAAGGGGAAGTCAAGTAATAAAGAGAAAGCAGGAGATGCAAAATTTTGAACTTCACACAGACCAGTTACACTATACAGGCTCAAAATGTAGAAAAATGACAAAGGACAGAGAGGATCAGGCACTTAAGCACAAAATTTTAGTTTCAAGATTGGACAAGGCATAGTCAACTTAGGGGGAGTCATAAGGTATATTGTTACTCACAATATTTTTGAAATTTTGCATGAATGCTAAGAAAATAAAGAATGTACTCAATAAGGTTAAGTTAATAAATGCTTAGTTAAGTGTTTTTGACACTCATGTCAAAGGGGGAGATTTTTGGTCAAAAGAATAGTCTTGACAATTGAGTGTCAACACACTTAACCATTTTTACTATATATGCCAAGTACATAATATATGCCGAGTGATCTAGAATTGTTTAGATGCCAAGTGATCCAAGAACAATCATGTGGCAAGTAATACAAGATATAATAGGTGCTGAGAAAACCAAGATATAATAGGTGCCGAGCAAACCAAAAATGCATTTGATGCTAAGAAAGCCAGAAATAGTATGTGTTGAGCATCAGGAATGCAATATGTGCTAAGTAACTCAAGATCAACATAAGAGTTTGTGCCCTCACAAACTAAGATGCAAAATAGTTTTTCAAGAATCACGAAAGGATAAGAAGATAAGATCGAATCCTTGCAATTACCTATGAAATCATCATGCAACCAATTAGAAAATTAGAGACAGCATGCAACCAATAGGTGAAAACAAAGGATTTGAGCAATAATTTCAAGTTAATGAATGTATAGAAAACCCTATGTCCACAATATCTTTATAAGGAGACCACAACACCATATTGGTAGAGTTAAAGAAGTTATTGAGATTACTAAGACAAGAGTTGAGAAGGTTATTGATGGAGTTATCAAATTTTAGAATAGAGCAATCAGAAAAGGTGTCAAGGACTTAGTGAAATGGATTGCAAATATACATCTAGTTGATTAGAACTGAGTAGGGGATACATTCAGAGATCAGATCAAGTAGGGATCAAAATGAGAAGAGAAAATCTAGTACCTAAATCTAGAAATTTGAGATTGCATTCAATCAAGTCAAATGTTCTAATACTCTCTCATACTTGTATTAGAGGTTGAAATCCTATGTTGATAGGTTAGCTTAACAACTAGGTTGGAGAACCTTTGGAGAAGGTCATGAAAGTCCTATTAAATTAGGTGGGTTTAACAACCTATTGTAAATCCTTTAATAAGGTGGCACTTCATGTAAGTTTTTGTAAATCCTCTAACCAGGTCACTATTGACACAGTGTAAAGCCTTTAACAGGGCAGGCCTTTCAAAAGTAGTTGAACATTGATTGCTGAAGTGCTTTTTGTGGGTATCATCCCCACCCTAGTTTTACCTTCTTATTGATGGAGGGTTTTTGGGTTATCAATTCTGGTGTTATGTGTTATTGCATGTGATTGATTTTATGTTCTTTTATATGTTTACATGTATGGAATTTGTTTTGTTAGTTATATGTTTAAAGGATTCAAAAAAAGGTTTAAAAGGTGTGGTACTTTTGGTTCACCCTTCCTCTTAGAAGTACTCTTCCCATTTGAATATTCCCACAAATCTTGGGTATGTGCAGGATCATGGTGTACCAAACTATGGCCTTAAGTGGCAGTGAAAAACCAGCAAATCAGGGTTATGTCAACTTGACACATAATTTTAAAGTGGTTATGGACTTTATATCAAAAAGTTGTAAGAAAATAATCTATAGGAAATTGAATCTAGTTTCTAAACTACAAGGCCTTATTTGGAGAAAAAAATATTTGATTGGTCAAAAGTTTGGATTTTAATGCAGTACTACAAAAATTTCAGGGAAAAAATAAAAAGTAGGTGTATGTCTGACCACCTTAATCATTGTCAAATGATAATATTTTTAAATATAATTTTAGATATAAAAAGTAGAGTCATGCCTAGATGTGACACATATTTTTGGAAATTTTTATTCCAAATAAATAATTAATTATGAATTTTCTACTATATTATTTTTAGAATTAAAAAACTCCCGTGTTTGACCACCTTAACTAGTTCGAAAAAAATCAAAATTAAGTTTTTTTTTTTTTTTTCTTATACTAGTCAAAGCATAGAATGTGACGCATCTTTTGGATTTCACAAATCTTATACAATTTGAAAGTTATAGCTATTTTTCAACCAGTATGTCAATCAACACTTTGTAGCTAACTCCATTAGAAAATAAGTAATAATTACTTACTAAACTCGTAATTTGACAAAACTTACATTTATGGAAATCTAAGAACATTATTAAGGACCACTTTTTATTACATCAAATTTTGGTTTAAAAAAAGTCGTCAGCTACATGCTTGAAGTAAAAAACACATAAGAACATGCCAAAAACACATTTTCGGGATGTTTTAAAAATGACCATATAAGGTTGGTATTGAAAGATATAGTAGGAATTATAAAGGTATTATTTTTTTTCATTTAGTATCAGGATGGGTGGGAAAAAAGTGGGAATAGATTTTGAAATTCTTTGAGGCATTTCAAAACTACATATTTTTCAGATCGCAACTTTTTGGCACACCATGATCCTGCACATACCCTCTTACCCTTGGGCATAATTATATCCCAAAAAGTTGACCTTGACCTGCACTACTTTTAGAAAATTTATGTTCATAGATCTCACAAGTTTGACGAAAAGCGTATATGAATCTTCTCTTCAATTTTTTATTCCACACCTATATCTACAAGAAAAATTGTTATGTTGTTTGGATGATGGGTTTTCCTTGTTCAAACCCCAGTTTGGAATCAACCTTAATAATGCAATTGGAATAAGGAATTCTAGCAAGTAGTAGAAGTAAATCTAACAACGAAGCTATGATACTCAATAGATATGCAATTGTATTTGAAATTTAAAAATATATGTTGATATGAAAGCTTGAACAAAAAATTAAAAAATGTAAATCAAAACCTCTGTGATTGTATGCTTAGAATCTACCTTGAAAGAAGTATGAATAAATCTTTAAGATGAACAAAAGATCTTGAAGGAAGCTCATAGCACGATGATAGTTAGATCTAGGGTTTAAATGATAAATTTTGAATGCTTGAACAAAATCTATTCAAAGGCTTGAGTGATTCAATCCTTGATCTTCAATGGATAACTTGAATTCTTGAATGATAGAATACTTTCTTGACCTTGAAAAGTAGGTTGACACTCATAAATTCGCTCATAGTTTGTGATTGTCAAAATAAGAGAAGGCTTCCTTATATAGAGATCTAGGGCACTAACTCCTAGAGAAGGCTACCATATGAGTATTAAATCCCATTTAACACTAACCCCTAGGAATGGACCTACATTATATGTAATTTAAGAGTCTACCATGCCGAAACCTGAAAAAATTGACCCAAAAGTGGCAAAAGAATCTTTTCAAAGCTTGAGATTTTGAAACTCCCAGAAATTGAAAATGGGACCTAGGATCATGGATGAGGTCGACCCTACCCTAGGTGAAGGTCAAGTTCATCCTTGACCAAGTTCAAGGTTGAGGTTGACCTTGACCTAGAAGGTCATCCTTGACCCAAAGGCCAAAGTCCTCAATTTTATAGAATAGTTTATCAGAGAGAGAGAGAGAGAGAGAGAGAGAGAGAGAGAGAGAGAGAGAGAGAGAGAGAGAAGCATATTAGGAGCAAAAAAACTAGATCCATGAAAAGACCCATTCAAGGTGCTTAACATGATCCCAAACCACTTATTTGGAGGGCTAAATGCTTTTAACATGATTTTTTATTTATTTTAAGATGATAATATATATATATATACATATACATATACATATATATATATATATATATATATATATATATATATATATATATATATATATATATATATCTCTGTGTGTGTGTGTGTGTGTGTGTGTGTGTGTGTGTGTGTGTGTGTGTACAGATATATATGTACGTACATATATATATATATGTACACATATATATGTGTGTACATATATATATATATGTATATGTATATATATATATATATATATATATATGTATATGTATATATGTATATGTATATGTATATATATATATGTATATGTATATATATATATATGTATATGTATATATATATATATATATATATATATATATATATATATATATATATATATATATATATATATATATATATATATATATATATATATATATATAGATATAGATATGTGTGTGTGTGTGTGTGTGTGTGTGTGTGTAATGAGCTTAGATCTCAATATAAAGAACACACATAAATATATATAGGTTTATACAACTGAAGCTATCAAACACCAAGACATTTAAAGAGCTCAAACACTTGCACTTTAGAACACTTTGTATGAATAATCTTTTTAATTATACTTAGACTTTTATTTTGAAGAGTCCCTAGGTCAGAATCATTACTAGAAATAGAATCATAAAAATTAAGGGGAAAACTCAGACATGGAAAGTGCAACAATGTCTTAAACCATTTTCAAGAAACCCAAGAGAGGAAAACACTTTCTCTCAATGGAATTTTTTTAAGAATCTAAGGGAAAAAGAGCTATTATGGAAAATACATTATAGGACATAAATTTTCATACTTCAAAATTGACATAGTATTCAAGTTTTCTTCATCCTTAGAAAATAAAGATTTGGGGGCCCTTGAAATTACTACTATGATGTTAGAAAGGTGATTTTGACATTTCATTGTGAGTTGAATGAGTTAAGTTCAAGTGCTTGGAGATCAAACTACAACTCTTGACATCAAGGGGGCTTATGTAGGAACTCATGTTCAAGTTATAGTTCCATTGCCTTTACAAGAGTTCATCATTGGTTTACATGTACTAGTTTTATTCTGATTCAACACTTAGGCTCTTAGTTTGTACATGTGAATAAGTCAATGTGGAACTATTGCTCCACTCCTATTTCTACCATGAAGGTAAGATCTATTGCATTTAAACTAAATTTATCTCCATGCATAGGAAGTTGCACATATAGTCTCAGGCATAGTTTTAGTATAGCTCTTTGGAGAGGTAATATTTATTAATCATCACTACTACATTTGGGCCCAAATTGTGATGACAACTCATCACAATTATGAAAATAACCTATCACTCAACTAACATCAGTAAGAATTGGGTCCCACTGGATGGGCATCAAAATTTTGTTGTCGTAAGTTGCAACAAAAAGGGTTACCATCACAATTGTGATGACTACATGTGTCATTAATTGAGCTACCATTTAGGAAAACCATTCATTTTCACCATAAGAATTGTGATGGAAATATGTCAAAGACAACATCACAACTATGACTTCTTAGCAAAATAAATACCATGGGTCCCATAGCAAGCCGTCAGAAACATCCATTGCAATTGGGATGGGCATGTGGTAGGAATGATAACCAGCTGTCGTAATTACAATGTCATGTTGTATTAATAAGAAAAAATTGGTAGCAAATGTTGAATAGTTATGATGCAATCATAGGTTAATATTGAGCTGCACTTGGTTGAATAGCTATGATGTAATAATTTTGTATGCATGTGAATTGACATTACATATTGAACTATGAAATCTATCTATATTTCCTTTAACAAAGAGATTCACACAATTAGTTGTCATACAATCATAGGTTATTATTGAGTTTCACTTGGTTTCAAGGATAATTTAATATTCTCTACTAATCAGGACCAATCACGTGAAGGTGGAAACTAATTTTCCCCCCTCCCTCCCTCAACATCTAAATTTCCTATTAACATCTAAAAAAATTTATGAAAGAGTCAATCTTTAAAGTACTTGGAATTTCCTCATTTCCTCCTACTACTCTCAAGGGAAGTCCATCTTCATTGCTTATAGGAAATTCATTAAATAGGTGCATGAAAGAATGTCCTGATCACCTCATGCATAAATGAATCCAATATTAGAAAATTAACCCTAAGAAATAATAGTTCAAGTGAAATAAACACATGACAAATGAGAGAAAGAAAGAGGAATCTACTTACCAATAGGTGTTTCCATCGCATTTGTGGCGATGCTTCCTATTGAGTGAGTTTTATTATTTTTATATTGTTCCAAGATCTCTTAGTTCATTCACACACACACACACACACACACACACACATATACACACACGCATACATATATGTGTGTGTGTGTGTGTGTGTGTGTGTGTGTGTGTGTATGTGTGTGTGTGTGTGTGTATGTATGTATATACACATATACATACATACATATATACTTACATACATACATACATACATACATGTATGTATGTATAGAGAGATATTTTTTAAGGTCCTAACCAACTTACCTCAAGATCCTGCACAAAAATAATGCAGACTAGGAAAAATTGGCAAAGTTCACAAGAAATTTTATAATTTAAACATATCATAGAAGACATTTTTAGACAGAAACAAGCAATAACCTAGCTAAATGGGTCTAGTTGTTGATTACCTTGGTTGATATATATTTATATTTAACTAGGTTATTTCTTCTGCAAGGGAATGAGCCTCATGATTATGGCATTTAGATAGAAGAACTTGCTTCTTCAACTGCTTACACCAAACTCTTCACTAAAGTTATTCTTCTAGTAGTGAGAATAGATGCTAAAAAATTTTGGGAGCCAAGGGACCTTGAACCTATGCTACATTTTCTAGAGACATGGGAGAAGTTACTACCAACTTTGAACAATACTTCATAACATTCTAGATCATATAGTGATTCCCAAATTAACAACATCAGTGTATGCTTGGGATGCAGTGATTGCAAGGGCATGACAACAAATTCCTATAGAACTATCATCATATTAAGCACAATAAAGCAAATGAGATGTTGAGATCAGAAGGGCATGAAAATGAGATGCAAAGATCATGAGGGCACGACAACAAAATATAGCAATCACAAGGGCATCACAATAAAATCCTAGATCTCCACATGATATATGCATACATACATGTACATACATACATACATATATATACATATATGTATATACAACATACATACATACATACATATGTATACATATATGTATGTATGTATATATACAAAGAGATCCTTTTTAAGGTTTTTATTACATCTTAGTACAATAGAAAAATTGATCTAGCTACGTACATATTCCAATATCCAAATAATTAAACAATAAAACTCACTCAACCCATACTAAGTTACTTAGCTCAAGATCCTACACAAAAATAATATTGATTGTTCCTTTTATTGTACCTATTCTGATGACAATTCTAAAAGAATTTGTAATCAACCTAGGTAATTCGCAACTACACCCATTTAACTGGGTTATGACTTGTATATATACATATATTTAACTAGGTTATGGCTTCTACAAGGGAATGAGTCTCACAATTATGGCATTTACACAAAAGAAAAACTTGCTTCTTCAACTCCTTACACTCAACTCTTAACTAAAATTATTCTTCTAGAAGTAAGAATAATAGCTAAAAATTCTTTGCAGCTAAGGGACCCTAAACCTATGCTACATTTTCTGGGGATTTGGGAGAAGTTACTACTAGCTTCAGTAGTTCATTACATTTTGGATCATATAGTGATTCTCAAATTAACAACAACATTAGACACTTCGGATCCTCACAGGGAGAGTGTGCTAATACATGCGTGGTTACATCCTTCTCTTCCATTGTTGGGCCAACATATGGAGCCTTTATATCCAATGGTTCATTATAAATTGGGGAATATGCTTCATGCCTGGTATTCAAGTGATGCATCTACATTTGCAATTTTATCACCTTGGAAATTTGTATTTGATACTACTAGCTGGGAAAAGCTGATTGTTTGAATTTTATTGTTCCTAATCTGATGACAAATTGATACAAATTTGTAGTCAACCAAACTAATCAACAACTAGACCAAATAAAAAGCAATAGTAGATACTTGGGATCCTCGTGGGGAGATTGTGCCAATAAAGTTGAAAACCAATAGAATTTAAATCAAGTTATTTATCTGGAATTCTTACAAACCTTTAATAAGATAGGCATAAAATACTAATTCTACTAGATCCAGGCATTCCAATTAAATTTACTAGAAAACATAGAACAAATAATAACATAGTCCGCTAAGTTTCCCAACATGTTCCTACATTATTAATACCCTGTCTTAGCTAATTTTCCTTAATCAAATTGAAGTGAAATTGGAATTTCAAAAACTCATATTTCTTGAGCACATAGAAAACATAGTTATAATTAAGAGGTGCAGACAAGTAAACATATTTCAAACCCCGTTGCAAAAGAAAGCAATCATTAAATATAGATACTCTTTGAAAAGATGAACAAATTTTACCTTAACAAAATTAAATATATTCTAGGATTTCTATACGATTTTTCACCTAGATTTTCTCATTAGAAATCATGGAATTTGGATTAAAAACATAGATTTGAAATAAAAGTTTGTATCAGCAAAAACCAAATAAAAATCAACTCAATTAGATATATTTTAAGATTTCTATTAAATAAAGAATCATGTCTTATCAAAAGACATAGGTCTTATCACCTACCTAGTTAGTTTGGAATTTTGTTCTTACCAAATATCATAAAATATAAGAACAACTATGCCAAAAAGAACATAAAAAGATGATTATCATGCACAATCATTTTTTTAGCTCTTTTGGCACAATTTCTCTTACAATTTTTGGCTCAATTGCAAACTAGTTAGTATGTGTTTTGAAAAATTATTCTTCGAATGTGAGTTAGGAAAAAGAGAAATATCAAACTTGAAAAAGATCTACATAAATGCAATTAAATTTTAAACTTCAATTGTATAAACTTGCAAAGAGAACCATAGAATTATAAGAAACTAGTGTGGTTTGTACTATTTGAAAATTATAGTTACAAGTGACAAAGTTATATACCTTTGATTCAGAGAGTGCAAATAATGGAATTGAATTATTTTCAAAGGTGCAAGCTCACTTGCCCCATCCCCACCACCATCCTCCCCCCTCCCCCCTCTCCAATTGTGGATGACACTATTAAGTAGAGAATAGTTATATACATACATACATACATGGTTAAGTGCTACTTAACTATGTCTAAGGTGTCTACACACTAGAGGCATACTCCACCTACCAAGCTTCCTACATACCCATGTCCACAAGATGAAGACCCTTGAACTACTCACTCTAATGAATATGTAGTTCTATTTCCTAATTTTTTTGATGTAGCTATATTCCCATAACCACTAGTGAGCTCTACTCACCTAATACAACTCCTCGCTATCATACATCCACTTACAAAAATTGGGCAGTTTTCTATAATTAAAATATTGTAATACCTTCATACAACCTTTGTGTTGTAGTTTATAGTAAATGTAAGATTAACCTATATATGTCCTAACTCACTACTTATATAGTTATGTTTAAAAGCTTGTGACAATACTCATGACCATGCTACCCATTGAGTGAGTTTTATTAGTTTTCTATTGTGCCAAGATCTCTCTATTTATATACATACATACATACATACATACACACACACACAGATATATATATATACACACACACACACACACACACACACATTTGTGTGTGTGTGCATATATATATATTACACACATACACACATATACAAAGAACATAAGGGAATGACAATGAGATGTAGAGATCACAAGGGCACAACAATTAAATGCAATGATCAAAAGGGCGTGACAGAAAAATCCTAGATCTCCACTGATCTCCAAAATCCACAAGATTTCTCTCTATATATACATGCATACACATACATACATACATATATATATATATAGACACATGCATATACACACACAAATGTACATACATATATATGCATGCGCGCGCGCACACACACACACACACACACACACACACACACACACATTTACATATGCAATTTTATCACATTGGAAAATTGTATTTGATCCTGCTAGTTGGGAACAACTGATTGTTTGTTTTATTGTAGTTAATCTAATGACAGTTCTACAAGAATTTTTAATCAACCCAACTAATCAGCAACTAGACCAATTTAACTAGGTTATTGCTTGTTTCTCTCTAAAATTATCAGCTATGACATGTTTTTCTAAAATTTCTTGCCCATTTTTCTTGGTCTGCATTATTTTTGTGCAAGATCTTGAGATAAGTCAGTTAGCATGGGTTGAGTGAATTTTATTGTTTTATTATTTGGATTCTAAAATATGAGCTTTGTTTTATCATTTTCTTTGTTCAATTCCTCATTTTAATAAAGTTAAAAAGTGGTTTTTAGGGTGGAAAGGACTATATAAAGAAGAGGAAACTTGAAAACTTAAATGGTGAAATACTGAAATGAAAGTTATAGAGGATCAAACACCTATGGAAGAGTTAGAACACAATGTGAAGTTGATTTTAGATATAAACAAAGAAAAATGTGACATAAATCATTTCCCATTTGTTTTGATTGTGGAGAGCCACATGCAAAAGAGGGTGGAGAGTTTGGAATGAGCATGGAGAGCTTGCAAAGTTGGTGGAGATTTTATCGTCATACCTTTGTGATTGCTATATTTCATTATCATTCCCTTATGATCTCTGCATTTCATTCTCATGCCATTGGTGGAGATCAATGGAGATGTAGGATTTCATTGTTGTGCCCTTGTGATCTTCATGCCTGTGTGATTTTGTTAACATGTTGTTCCTTTGTGATCTCTGTGACCTTTGTAGCACTACAATATTTGGGGTTAAATTGTTACAATAATTTGTGATGGCAATGTGATTTGTGGTGTTCAAGCCCAAATATAGTAGTGTTTTCTCTATGATTTTCTTCAAGGGGAGAAGAGGTACCTATGTAAATGTTGTTTTCTTTTTCTTCTAAATATGTATCTATTTATATTTCTCCCAATAGGTGATTAGAGAATCTTCTCTTGATGTATATGTATGTGTATATATACATGCATACACAAATATGTGTGTGTATTTATGTATATATATACATGTGTTTGTGTGTGTGTGTGTGTGTGTGTGTGTGTGTGTGTGTGTGTGTGTGTGTGTGTGTGTGTGTGTGTGTGTGTGTGTGTGTGTGTGTGTGTGTGTGTGTCTGTGCGTGCATGCGCATGTGTGTGTATTTATATACATACATACAAACATACATATAAAGAGATCACAAAGACATGACAATGAGATGCAAAGATACATACATACATCTAAATATGCAATTTTATCACCTTGTAAAACTGTATTTGATCTTTACTCAATCACCAAGAGATAATATAATTTATAAGTACATATTTCTATGTACTTAGTTTGGTATGAATAGTTTCAATAGAATTTATCTAAGGAGAGTGAGTCTACTCATGATGATAATGGCTCCATTTATTGGGTCTTTAGAGGAAAGAGACTTACAAAAGATTAGATGTTGTTTATGGATATGGCATGATTCGCTTGTGTGAATGGTTGATCAAGAAAGTTACAGAAAATCAAGGTATCAGTTACAAGTAGTTTCATTAATTAAATAAGGGAATCAGCTTTGAAAGTAAGATGATCAAAATTAGCATGTCCATCCTTATGATAGATGTCTCTATCTCATGATAGAAAATTACCTCTAATGACAATTGACAAATTATTAAATATATGGAAAATCAAAATAAAATTCACCTATAACATTTTTGAAGGACAAAAATATAATAAAAGTATAATTTTGTGGAAAAAACCATGAGCTATGTGGCTCCACATTGTGGCTATTCTAGTATTCAGTAGTGGGAACTCTTCACATGAAATATGAAGATCTCAAAATTAAAAAAGATAACTATCAGAGATCTATATTTTTGTTTTAGTGATAACAAATATACAACCTAATTTTAAGGAAAATAATGGTCTTAAATGTAGATGATTAATTAAAATAAACAAGAGTACTAGTTGTAGCTGTATAATTCTAGGATTACTGATTATGTTAAACAAAATGTTCAATAAAACACATATGAAGTAACATAAATGGATCATATGATTGAGCCTATTATGAATTAATGTGAATGCATTTGATCATTACCTGGACGATATTATGCAAAAGATATTTACATAATCACTTGAAGATAATATAATTTGTAAGTACATATTTATGCATACTTAGTTTGGTATGAATAAATTCAATTGAATGCAACGATAATTGGTTGTGTGAATCCAAGACATGAATGATTAATTTAATTTAGCACAACTACTATGCAAGTGTATGTGTATGCATGTAAAGTAGTTCACATACTGAACTAATTTACATACAGACATGCACATATGAATACAATCAACATAATTAGTTATCCTTGAATCTAGCCAAAGCTATTATATATGAACAAGAGATACATGTTTAGGAAAAATAGAAAAGAACATTTACATAGGTACCTCTTCTCCCCTTGAATAAAATCATAGAGCAAGGGCATGAAGATCACAAGGGAACAATAAAAAAATCCTAGATCTCCACTGATCTCCACCAATGTGTAAAGCTCTTGACCATCATTTGATGCTTTCCACCTTCTTTTGCACACAAGTCTCCACAATCAATTAAAACAAATAGAGAATGATTAATGTCATATTTTCTTTTCTTTTATTTATTTATAATCCATAACCCACAATCCAGAAGATATCTCTATATACCATATATGCATGCATGCATACATACATACATACATACATACATACATGAAAACAACATGCACTTTCTAAGAGTTTACAATTGTTCAAAAAAATTAATGTTTTACAATAAAATGCATCTAAGCAATTGTTAGCTTAGGAGCAAGAACATGGTGCTGAAATAGTACAAAAAGTGCTTGACATGAGAGGTTCACAAGTGAGGGTGTTGACCAATCTTGAAAACTCAAATGCTGAAATGAAAGCTATCAATGATCAAACACCTATGTAAGAGTTAAAGCACATTGTGAAGTTAATTTTAGATAAGGTAGAGATAGATATTCGATATTCATAAGTTTGATAATCAAAATTTAAGGCACGAGAACAAAGGAGAATGAGTGACTTTAGAAAGAGGCTACTTGGCATAAACAACAACTAGAAAAAATAGAGGATATTATGGGAGCCACTAGATAGAATCTAGGAAAGTGTTGCAGTAGGTACTATGACATTGGAATCTCTTGCAAGTGTCTTTTAGAATTTACAATCAAAATATCAAATGCTTATAAGAGTGTTTCAAGTACTGGCACAGTCTCCCTATGATGATCCCAAGTATCAAATGCTTATAAGAGTGTTTCAAGGTTGGGAACTACTTCAACATCCTTTGCAAGGTTTAGAGGTAATGTCATTGTGGAAGAGGCTTCTCCAAGGGAATGAACCTTGTGATTATGGCATTTACATAGAAGCAAAACTTGCGTCTTCAACTGCTTACACTCAACTCTTCACTGAAGTTATTCTTCAATTCCTTGCATATGCAATTTTATCACCTTGAAAAACTATATTTGATCCTGCTAGCAAGGAACAATTGATTGTTCATTTTATTGTACCTAATCTGATGAAAGTTCTAAAGGAATTTGTAATAAATCCAGCTAATCAGCAACTAGATCCATTTGACTGGTTATGGCTAGTTTCTTTCTAAAAATATTTGCTATGATATGTTTTTGTAAAATTTCTTGCAAACTTTGCCCATTTTCCCTAGTGTGCATTATTTTTGTGGAGTATTTTGATGTAAGTCACTTAGCATAGGTTGAGTCAGTTTTTATTTTATTATTATTTGGATTCTAGAATATGTATGTAGCTAGATCATTTTTTTTGTTGTGTAGCTAATATGCAATAAACACCTTAAAAAAGATCTCTAAATATAGATGTTCAAAAGGAGATATAAAGAGATATTTGTTTAGATGTAAAAGAAACCAACATTTATATACCAATGAAGAAAATCGTAGAGCTAAGGCATGGCAACAAAATCAAAGAGCAATGGCACAATATGGCAACAAAATCGCAAAGCAAGCATATGACATGGAAACAAAATCACAAAGAAAGGGCATCGCACCAAAATTGTAGAGCAAGTGCACGATAATGAAATGTAGAGATCACAAGAGCATGGGAACCAAATCATAAAGCAAGGGCATGACAATGAAATGTAGAGATGTATCATAGGAATGAAATGCACCAAATACATATGCATAATCATGAGTCTCATTCCATTGCATATACCACAACTTGAGTAAATATACGTATCTATCAACCCAACCAATCAGCAACTAGATCAATTTAACTAGTTATGACTTGTTTCTTTCCAAAAATATCTACTATGAAATGTTTTTATAAAATTTCTTGCAAACTCGGCCCATTTTTTGTGCCCTACATTATTTTTGTGTAGGATCATGAGGGAAGTCACTTAGCACAGGTTGAGTGAATTTTATTTTTTTAATATTTGGATTGTGGAATATGTATGTAGTTGGATCATATATGTAATAAGCACCTTGAAAATGATCTCTCTGAATATATAAAGTGATACATGTTTAGAAGGAAATATAAAGACATACATGTTTACAAGGAAAAGAAAAATAAATTTACATATGTACCCCTTCTTGTCCTTGAAGAAAATCATTGAGCTAGGGCATATAGATCACAAGGGCATGACACAATAGTGAAATCACAAAGGAAGGGAATGGAACAACAATGATATCATAGAGAAAGGGCATGACGTGGCAATAAAATCGTAGAGCAGGGTCATGATAGAAAAATGTACAAATCGCAAGGGGACAACAAAAAAATGCATTGATCACAAGAGCCATGAAAATGTTCATAGCTCTCCACCTCTTTTGTGCACAAATCTCTCCAAAATTAAAGAAAAATGGAAAATGTTTGTCATGTTTCTTTTTATTGTTTTATGCTCGCAAGGGTGTCACAATTATGACACCAATGTCAATATTTTGATGTCATTGGAAACAATTGAAAATGACCACAAATTACATGTTGTGACAAATTTCTGTCGTAATTTGACCCCAAATGTTGTAGTGCATTAGAAATTTATTTTTTATGCTATACATAATTTAGAAGTTCTAATTATAGTTTGCATGATTTTGAGATGCATGTTGAATGAATGAGATGTATATACATAGAGTCATCTATTTTTAGGAGATATCATCTCTATTTTGATCTCAAATTATTCAGTTTATTAAACAACACAATAAAAAGTGTGAAAACCATTGTATAAGCCCTCATAGAAGAGATGTGTGTATTTTTTCCATTTTCTCTTTGTGTTATGTTTTTTCTCTATTTTGTATTCCCTATTTCAGACTCTGTAGGTGGTATCAGAGTTGTATGGAATGATCTTGGGTAGGATATTATCAAAGGAGTAGAAAAGATCTTGGGATCAATTGAAGACAAAGAGAAGGCTATAATGAAAAGCATATCAGAATTTTTTTTTTTTCAATAGAAGATTCAAGATTTATAAAGATTAAAGAATATTCATTTATTGCAGTCTAACAATAGTGCCCATCATCAAGGTAATTTATTTCCATAGAATTTTTTTTTTTCAATGGGAAAGAAAGGACAAAAGGCTAAAAATAACAAAAAATTGATTTTTGAAAAAAAAAAATTGAATGATGAAATGAGAAAATTCAAAAAGTGTAATTCAGAATTGGAAGAGAATTTCAAAAAGTTTAGGAAGGATATTTATGAGAAGTTTTATGAAAATAAGAATCTTGAAAAACAATTAGAGAAATTTAGAAGCAAAAATTATGAGTCAAAACGAAAATTGATCTTGTTTGATGAAGTCAAAAATAAGAGTGTTGATTTGGGTAAGAAGATAGAGATTTTGGAAAAGGATATTGAGATCTTGAAATCAAAGTCATCAATTTGTGATGTTGCTTGTAGCACATAATACTTGGTTTGTTCTCTTGTTCTGTCATGTAAAGATGAAGGTAAATGCTAATGATACTACATTTGGGGAGTATCTTGACTATTGGAGAGTATTGGCATGTTGTATTCATGACTATGTTTTTCATTGATGTCAACATAACATGGTTTCTCTAAAGATTTGTTAAGTAGTAGACAAAGATCTTGATGGTATGGATAATGGTTTGATTTTATGACGATGCACAATTATGGACAATGTGCCCTAATGACATAGTTGAGTACACAGAGTCTAAGTCAAAGATGTACAAAAGTTTTACTTGATTTATGGAGAGTAGTTTAGAGACAAAGTATTGGGAAAGTAGTTCTTGATGTTTGTTTTCTATAATACATTTGAGATGCAGTAAAGAGATGTGCACTTAGGTAGTGATAGAAGGCAGTCAGTTGGTGAAGTTAGTGAGTGTGCAAGCCCTAGTATCACACATGTGAAGTTTGTATAGACTATGAGCTGACAATATTATTGTAATTGTAATTAATTAATTATCTTATTATAATTAATTGGGTAAGCATTAATGCTGACTCAAGGAATTATTTTGAAGATATGTTATAAAGGAAAGATGTTTTCATTGATTGTTAGAGTGAGCATGAGTGTCAATTGTTGTATGAAGTGTGAAGTGCAAAAAGCTGTAGAGTGCTTATTGAATGTGTATTAGCAATCCAAGGGATTATTGGATGTGAGATTTGTGAGCTAGTTGTAAGATTTGAAGGAGCAAAAGTTTGGTTGATAGGACAGAGAAAGAAGAAGGAATAGTACAGTAAAATTCTATTATTTTTGAAAGAATAACACATAGATCAGGATGGTGGGTTCATTGGTCTTGCCCTTGAAGCTACTTGCGTAGTGGGTCCAACTGTCATTTACAACTCCTAATACGGTTGGAATCTTCTAATAGGGATTTAGAGTCTCATAGCAGGGACTCGTATGTACTAAATGTATTCATAGGCTCCTAACAAGGTCCATCCTCTAACAAGGAATATTCATATTAGTTTATCATCCTTTGGCTACCATTCTCATTGAGGTTTTCCCTCTGATCAAGGGTTTCCCTAGTTAACATATCTAGTGTTATTGTGTATGAGTATCTTGTTTTGGTTTCAGTTTATATTACTCATAGGTTAAAGTTGTTTAAGGTTTATAATTGTGATAATAGTTGGATAACTTATTCACCTCCTCCCCTCTCTCTATTATATTAGTGGACTATATATTCTAACAAGCAACCATTTGAATATATGGATGGAGTTTGTCATGATGAAAATAAATGTTGTTTTAACAAAAATATTGCTTTGAAGATTATGCAGAAAATTGGTTTTAAAGGAAGTGGATTAGGCAATCATGGGCATGGCAAGAAGGAGCCCATTCAACCTAATTGGATTTCAAGGTATGAAGGCCTAGGTTTTAGTAAGAGAGATAAAGTTGATGTTGTGAGAATGAAAAGTTTAGAGAGATCAGTTAAAAGAGTGCATTGTTATTATTGTCACATGGAAGGACACTCTGAGGATAAATGTTGGGATCTTCACCCTTGTCAAATATGTGGGTCTAAGAGTCATAGTGAAAAGACTTGTTGGAATAGAGATTGCAGTGGAGAATCCACAAAAAATTATATACATATTGATTATAGATGGATCAATGGATCCTATTAGTAGAAAGTGACCAATGAATCCTATTGGTAGAAAGTGACTAGGATGGTACAAAGGGTGTACAAACCTCAATTTTTGCATGACAAAAGTATCAATGGTGGATCAAGGTTTCAAATTTTGAGAGATGTAGTTGATGACTACTTGTTTTAATTGGCACATGGAAGTGTCAAATGTCATCTCTATGTTAAATAAAGGAGAGGAAGATTGAACCTTGCGATCTCTCATAAAAGAGAAAAATTAATGAAGAGATTATTTGACTTCTACTAGAAATGCTATGCGAGTCTATTAGACTCGTGAACAAGAATTGTACTATGTGGTGCATGGATCAAGTTGAAACCTTTGAAAAAAATTGTGAGACTCAACATCAAGAGAAAGAATGTTAGAAAAGTGATGTTGAAGTTTCATTGTGAGTTGCATGAGTTAAGTTTCAGTGTTAGGAGATCAAACTGTAAGTCTTGGCTTCAGGGGGGAGTGTGTAGGAAGTGATGCTCGAGTCATAGTTCCACCATCTTTACTGGAGTTCATCATTGGTCTACATGCACTAGTCTTGCTTGTCATTTTAACACTTAGACTATCGGTTTGTACATGTAGAGAAGTCAATGTGGAACTACTACTCCACTCCTAGTTTTACCATCAAGTTATCTATTGCATTTAAACTAAGTGTATCTCCACGCATAGGAAGTTTTGCATATAGTGTCAAACATAGTTTTAATACCCTTCTTTAGAGAGCTAATAGTTATTGATCATTAGGCATTTATTTGCTATGCATAATTTAGAAGTTCTATTTTAAGGAGATATGATATTTATATCTCAATCTTAGATTATTAAGTTTATTAAGTTGTACAATAGAAAGTGTGTCATAACAAGACCTCACATAGGAAGAAATGTATTTCTGAAAATAAATGAATAAAAGATTCATTATTTGTGTGTAATTTTTAATTTTTTTAAAATGTCTTCTTTTGTATTCGATTTTATTCTTTTTTTTTACTCCCTGTTTCAGATTCTACACGTGAGATGTTTATTAAATCACCATTGCCATTGGAATGCATTAATTTCGAATTTAAATTATTGTGTGCATCGTGGAGGGTAGGATAGCCGTTTTACGCAGTATTTGTCAGATTTCTAAGAAAATTCAAAGCGAAATCATTTGAGAGAAACGATTCAGATGCGTGCACGCCTGCGCAGTGACGTTTTATAACGGATATTTTAGTTGATCCGAACAGTTGATGACGTGTGCGTTCCAATTGGAAAGTTTGTACATGAAATATTCGACGGTTTTTTTTTTCAATTTAATATGCAAACTCTTTAATATATGATTTTAAAATATCTGCTAAATAAAGAAACTATTATCTGATAAATAAAGAAACACTTCGACATGCATTTGTTAGAACATTGGCGTAGCAGACGGCATTTAAATTTGATCATCATTTGTTTATCATTTTCTTGTTCACCGTCCATAATTTAGGCGATTACACTGACAGTGGTGTTAGCTGGCAAATGCCATTTAGCAATGAAAAAGAAAAAGAAAACTGCTTCTTAAAATAAGAACAAACTTAATAATATAAATAAATAAAAATACTTATATAAAGAGTACCATTTAAAGCATTATTGTGATGGGGCTATGGAATGTACTCTTCCATGATATATTTTAGTTTAATAAAATTAAATAGTTGGGGTTAGGGTTTAAGGTTAGGATTATAATGTTTAGGCTTTATACAATGAATGCGACAATACTTAGGATTAAAGTTTTGAGTGAGATTATTATTTAGATATTTGATTTTATGATAAGGATAATGGTTAAGGTCATATTATTGTATTTGCCATAGGCTGTAATCAGTTCAACATATCTAGTGATTAATTCTTTATATCTCAACCATTTAGATCTAGTTATTTTTCCTTCTATTTTTAAGTTTTGATTTTTGGATTGTTTATATATGAGTTTTTTAACATCTAAATTTGTTTAAAATATTTTACTTGAACTTGATTGGCTCTTATATTTGAGGTCTTATAACAACGATTTTTCTGGAAGCACTACCCAAAATTTTAACATTCACTTAAAAAAACATTGTATGGAAATAAATAGTTGTGGGTTTGTAAATATTAATTTTATCACCAATCATTCTAGTATTTGATTATATTATATTTTAAATACTTTAATTTGTGAAAGATGACATTTTTTTCTATTTAGCTATAGAGAGTACCAAAAGAAGAACAACAATGTTCACCTAGTATCAGAATAGAGGCATTGCCTCACACCAAAACAATAGTAGCAACTGTACAAATATACAAAAACATGAACAACAAAGAACTAAACAGCAGAGGTACTAATGCAGAGTATCAGGGTTGGTATCCACCCACGTGGTCCAACCAAGTGGGCCTTCCATTCAAACAATGTCCTTTCTTTCTTGGATTTGGGCCAGCATAAAATCTCCTACTTCCTAGAATTTTGGTTCCTTCTTATCACCTAGTTCAGTCTTCAACAAGTGTTCTCAAACATCCGCAGATCATCCAAAGTCCTACGCCATTGATAACCATACTTGAGCTCATAGAAAAAGAACTTGGCTTGACCATCTTTTAGAAACCTCCTGAGCTTCTCCTTCTCAATCATCATGGTAGTTTGAATTTGCAAGAAGATTTTAAAATAAGTGAGTTTACGATAACATTCAATAAGAACCCTTGGCTTACCTTGATATTTTTCTTCATTCCTGCACTTCTAGATTTACCAAAGAATGTTAGAAGGTAGAATATTCTAGAAAAAAATAAGCATCCTTACTATTACCTTTGATATAGCCAGTAACAATCCGAATAATATTCACATTAATAAGATAAACAATACCAAAAAGTCTCCATAACTCTTTAGCAAAAAGAAAATCAAATAAAAATTTTCTACTAGAATCAGGCATCTTACAAATATTACAAATATCATAAGACTAAATGTCTCTTTTAATCGGCAGTCTGTCAAGTAAAACCAACCACTTAAAACATTGTATTTTAGGTTCCATGGGGCTTTTTCAAATGTTATCCAGAAGCTTATTCCAAGTTTTAACATCAAAAAAATAGTACCAAAAATTGTTAAGATGAGCAAGAATACCAACATGGTGATTAATAACTCTGTAGATATTCTTGGCTTTTAGCTTGTCTAAGACGATATGATCTGACCATTTGCATTTAAGGTATCTATGCGAATCCACATGGCAAATGGTAGGGATATCCTTAGCAGCTTGTAAAATCAAATTATAAGTCCTTTTATGAGAATCAGGTAAATTAAATCTGCACTTGAGATCCACCCAAGGAATAAGAGTGACATGTCTCAAAAATATCAACAAATTGAGTGATACCAGTCTTAGCTCAGAACTTAGCAAAGCAACCCTGGTAGAGGGTGAGGGGTTTATTGTTTATGCTCAAGTTCCACCAAATGAACCTTTCACCATGAAGGTAATTATCATTAAAGAATTCCTTATTGGTAATAAACAACCGAACATGCTCCCAGGCATGCCAAATGGATTTAAATATGGCAAAACCTTGAACAACAACTGGGAAATTACCAACAATCAAGTCACAAAAAGAGAGATTCTTCCAAGAACGAGCTTTCTTGGGAAAACTTCTCTCAATGTTATGTTTAACAAACACTTTCCAAGGACTATCACCCTCTAGAGAGTGAAAGATCCATTTGGTGGCAAGAGAAATTCCTTGCAGTTTAAGATCTTTTAGCCCTAGCCCTCCTAGGGTCTTATCTGTATGACACCATTCCTATTTAACACTGTGAAATTTTCTATTACCTTTTCCATCCAACCAAAGAAAAAGTCTAATAGCCTTTTATATTTCAAGAATTTGATAATTACTAAACATCCAAGCAGAAGAATAATAGATATTATAAGAGGACAATTTTTTTTGACAAACTTGAACTCTTTCGGCAAGAGACAAAGACCTATTGCGCCATTTATTGAGCTTATTCATTATCTTAGCCTTAACCCAATCCCACATATCCTTAAGAGAAGGATCAACTTAGTAGGGTATACCAAGATATTTAACAATTTTATTAGGACCTCCCCATTGATAATTATGTTGAGAAAACCAATTAGGAAGCTGCTCATCCCACCCCAGACAAATAGATTTTTCCTGAGAGATGTGAGCACCAAAGATGGTGCAAAACATATTCAACTTAGATTGCAAAATTAAAAATTATTATCAGTGAGCTCAAAGAAGAGCATAGTATCATTAGCAAATTGGCTATTTATAAGCTCTTCATTGTTAGGGAGGTAAAGACCTCTAACTTTTGGGGACAAAGTGTTATCCCTGAGGATATAGTACAAAGCTTCAACAAAAATGACAAAAAGAGAAGGAGCTAACGAGAAACCTTGACTAATAGATCACCTAAGGGGGAAAGGATCAGAAAGAGAACCAGTAATCTCCACTTGAGAAAAAGCATCTCCAAGGAGGATTTGAACAGCATTGCAAGAGTAAGAAGGGAATGCAAATGATTGAAGCATCATAATTATAAAATTCCACTCAACCCTATCATAGGCTTTCTCGAAGTCAAGGAGCAACAGAGAAAGTTTTGATGAGAACATTTAGCCCAGTCCATGGCTTCCCAAGCTATGATAATGTCCTCTAAAATATATCTACCTTTAATGAAGCCAGTTTGAGTAGAGCTAACAAACTTAGGGAGAATGTGGACCAACCTGAGGGCTAAAACTTTCACCAAAATTTTATAAGACACATTAAGGAGAGTAATAGGTCTCTAGTTTTTTATAAGAATTTTATCCCCATCCTTGGGGAGGAGCTTAATAATTCCCCTGTTAATTCTCAGAACCAAGGGAACCAATTTTTATGGCCTCATTATAAATATCCAGCAAGTCTTTACTGATCCAACTAATATTGGCTTTGTCGAATTCAACAGAAAAACCATCAGGCCCAGGGGCCTTATCGTCCTTAAGGGACTTTATAGCACCAATAATCTCATCAACAGAGATAGGTTTTGAAAGGGATGAAATATCAACGGAGTCCAATTTTTTAGGAATAAGAACCCTACATTTTCTTCTAACATCTTTAGCTTCCCTAGTATCTTCAGAAGAAAATAGATTACTATAATACTTAGCAAAAGCCAAAGTGATACTAACAGGATTTGAAATTTCTTGATTATTAATAACAAGCTTGTCGATAGACTCTTTAATATACTTGTGCTTGAGAAGGTTAAAAAAGAATTTAGATCCTATGTCCCCATGTTGAAACCAATTGGCTCTAGACCGAATTATGGCTCCTTGAATTTTGACCTATTGGTATCTACTAAGAGCATCTTTGGCAAAAACGACCTTATTAACTAATGTATATGATAATTAATTATTATTAATAATTATTAAGATGACAATTAACTAATGTATATATTAAAATATAGTATTTGTGAAAAAAGGTAATAAAGGAAATGGTAAAAATATAATATAAATAATTATATCTTTCTTAAAATACTTTTTTATTAGACTAGAATCTAGTAAAATTATTTTATGATTATCTAGGGCCAAAATATCTACATCTTAATACTATTTATTTTATAAATGTTTAGTTATCTATATATAGTAAAAATAAATATTAATGTATTAATATATCAATATACTAAAATACAATTAAGTAGTTATAATAGTATCATTGCATTTATGTGAAATTTAGATTTTTTATATTAAAGTTTTATCTAAGATATATATCAAATATTAATCAATTAGTAATAAAATTATATTTAATATAATTATCAATTTTTACTTCATTATTCTAATTAATTAAAACTATTATAATCTACGGCAAATACAAGCCACTACATGGCACTTGTGTTAATTAGGATTGAAGTTATAGTTAGAATTAATATTAAGTTTTGTAGAATAGTTATGTCAAGTATTTAATTTTCATTATAGTTATATTATAGTTAGAATAAGAATTTACATTATGGTTAATGGTATTTTTAGTATATACCCATTTTGATTAACAATAATACTTACTATTACATTTAAGGTAGGGCTAGACACAAGGCTATTATTAGGCTTGACATTTACATTATGGGTAGTGTTATGACTTTGACTACTATTTTGATTACGGTTGCAAGTAAGATAATGAATTAGGTTTATGTCATGGTAAAAGTAATAGTTTTCTTTGGGCTTTGATCTTTCTTATTATGATTAGAGTTAGGATATAAAGATAGGGTTTAGGGTTATTATTATATTTAGAGTTATTTTGATTGCTCGGGACTTATGAGGATTAGGGTTTAGGTTCAAAGTATTGTTTTGGTTGACTATTATATGTATGATAAGTATACGATTTTACATCTTCATTAGTATTTTTATTAGGGTTGGAATTTTTGAATTGAATGGAATATTGTGTTAAGGCTATGATTAGGGTTTACTGTTTCACCTTGAGATTATGTTTTGCAATACCATTGAAGATTAAGATTGATAATATTATGATTAGGGTTACGATCCATTAAGGTTATGATTAGGATTATTATACTTATGGTTAAAATAATGCTTTACATCATGGTTGTATTATGGTTACTGTTAGAACTAAACTTAGGTAGAATTTTACTCTTACAATTATAATTCTAGTTCAAGTTTAGGATTGGGTTATTGTTAAATTAGTGTTTCTTTGTTTGGTCATACTCTTATTTAAATTCAGACATACGATTAGGGTTTTGATTGTGCATTTGAATTAGGGTTTGTATTAAATTTTAGAGCTTAACATTTAGATTATTTATAGGATGATAGTTATGATTTAGATATCATTTAGTATTATGATTAAGATTAAGGTTTTTTTTAGAGTAAGAATTGAAGGATAGAGTTAGGATTGGGTTTAATGTTAGGACTACAATTACCATAAGGTTTTAAAACAAAATTAGTATTATGAAAATAGATTAGGATTGAGTTCTTGGTTATGTCAAGGTGAGGACTTCATTATGAGTAAGGTCACACTAGATTCAACATAGTGTAAACATGTAGAAAATATTAAAACTTGTAGTAAGATCTAATTTATGTTATTTATTAATTTATTTACTTTATTTAATCATTGAATTCTTGAATTCGTATCTAATAATCACACTTTCTAATTTTGAAGCAATTTATTCAACAATCTACTTTCTTAAAATATTTTATTTTAAATCAGTTACTAACAAAATTAACTTTTTTGTTTCATAACAAATGAAACCTAAAACATATAACTTAAATTTTTAATTATAGTAATTAATAAAAAAAAAATTTCAATTGTAAACAATTATTTCTATTACAGATTCAAATATTAAATTCAAATCTTACTATTATTTATAAATTTATTTACTTTCAATTTTTCTTTTAAAATATTTTTTATTATTTTTTAAAATAAGAATTATTACCATCTTGGTTTTTCTTCTTAAAAAAGACAATGTCTAATTAGATTATTAATTTAAAATAGTTCTTTTTATTAGTTATGTTAAAATTACATCAAAATCGAAATCATATAGCAAAATTTAATGGAGAGCGCACAATGAAAGTGAAGTCTAAAATAATAGGAGAAAAATTATTGTTCAATACATAATGTTACAATATTAGAAGCAAATTTTATGTTCAATACAAAATGTTTTCATGATGTAATCAAAACACGAGTTGTCGTTTGTAATTGGCCAGGACAATGAACCCGATATTTTAAGTTATAAATTAAATCATTTCTTTGTGTTTAATAAAACCTCTAAATTTAAAAGGGAAAATTAATATACAAAATAAATAGGTTGTTTCTTCTTTCAAGACCCATTAAATTATTTTCCTTTTAACTCCGAAGTAATTTTGAGGGCCCAGATGAAGAATAGTCTTTACCTATCTATGGGAACTTTCTCATGTGTCAATGCAATAAAATATATTAGAATGTTTAGAATCGTAAAGGATGAAACTATTTTTGAAGAAATATTAGATTTTGTATGATTGAAGTAGATTATATTTATTTTGGGAGGAACACTTCTTCAAAATCACAAATTAAGGACAAAACTAAGCTTGAAAAAAGTTAGTCAATTTGACTATTTAATACTCTTGATTTAGAAATCTTCTTAATATGTAATATTTAAGATATTTTTATTCACATAGAACCTCCACTCCCTCTTTTTTATATATATAATTGAATAATAATAACAAATTGATGTTAAAATATTAACAAAAATTCCATTTTTAATTTAGCAACTGAAAAAGATGGGGGCTAACTCCAAAGACCAAAAAGGCTAAAGAATCAGCTAGAGGTTACCTTCCACTCATCTACCCTATGCCAACTTTAAACTTCAAAAGATAAGATACGTCCTCCTTCCTTTTCTCAGGAACATCCCTATCCATATCCTCCCCTCCACCTTAACTCTTTTGTTGATGAAGGGTGATCCCATTAAAACCATAAACTCATAACAAAAACAAAGAAACAACAACAAATGCAAGAACAAAATATGGACTTGTTATTTGTGCCACAAGTGCAAAATTATACAATTCACAAGTACAAAATGCTAACCCAAATGGGTGCCTTCATTACAGTAATCTGCAAGACTAAGCTGCAAACTACTACCCAGAGCTGTCCTAGACAATGTTCGGGTCTTTCTTAAATAGGCAATTTTATGCTACTCAAGAAGGTTCTAGACATTGAAACTTAATACCTAGGGCCAATAGACCCTAACAATACATATAGAGTTGGCCAAATACATCTTTGACAATTATTTTAGATATTTCAGGTGAAAGGCATAACTCACAAACCATTGCTCTAATTGGCTATTATAACCACTTTTCAAAAACACCAGCTCCTTATCTACAAGCTCAAAATAGTGCTAGCACCCTTACCTTGAGTTTTTGGACCTCATCCGGGTACTCTAAGGTCTCCAACGGTGAGCCTGAAGATTCTTCTGCAAATATTTCCAATGAAAATCCATAATAAATTCATTGATACTTAAGTTGGAGCAATGAGATTTTTATGGTAGGCTTATAACTCTAAAATGAACCTTCCTACAAAAAATGAGAACATTCTGAGCTCGTATGACAAACTTACTAAAATTATCAAGCTCTGAGAAATAGCAACCCCTCTGTCTACTAGTCCTTATTAAAATAGAAAATACTTAAATAAAAACATTTTTGGGTGATTGAAGATTGTTTTTACACCCAGGATGCTCCTGCATTAGACACCTAGGAAAATTTGAGAAGTAACTCCATCATGTCTCAAGTCTTTAGAAGAAAACCAAGATGGTTTACCTCTTCCCTTGCTAGCCATGATGAATTCTTCATTGGTCTCCTTTTCCATTTGACTAGATATTCCTCATAAATTATGTTCCTACTATTGTTGCCAATACGACTGCCCAGTATCTCCTCAATCTCCTTTGTAGCTAAACTAGCTATTGGAATACTCCACTGCACTTCTACAACTTCATCTCCATCACCTCCTTCATAATACTCTATCGAATTTGAAATTTTAAATACTAGTGAAATATTCAATTCAGCAGGAAACTACACTTCATAAGCATTTCTAGAATCACGCCTTTTCATTATTTTGCATTGTCCAAACTTCTTCATCTTCAACTTATTATATGTACCCATTAGAAAATACTCTTTTGTCAAATAAATCATGACTTCATCTACAATATGAAATTCCTTATACCTCCTTTTCACATCTACCTTAGCTTTATACTGTGTATTTATTTTTATGATGTGTTACTTCACCTCCTCTCGGATGTTCTTCAAGTGTTCTGCAAATTCTTCTGCTTCAGCACTAATTATCTCTCATTTATCCAAATGCTTCAATTCATAAGCATTTCTGGGACTACTCCCATATACAAGCTGGAATGATGATTTACCTTTACTCCTATTTGCGAAATTATTATATACACATTCTGCCTGTGGTAAAATTATATTCCATCCTTTTGGTTTATCTTCAACCAAGCATCTCAACACATTTCCCAAACAATGATTCACAACTTCTATTTGTCCATTAGTTTGTGGATGATGTGATGAATTGAACTTCAAATCTATCTTCAACTTCTTCCACAATATACACCAAAAATACCAAACAAAGTTGGTATCTTGATCTGAAACTATACTCTTTGGAAAACCATGTAGTATCACTACTTCTCTGAAAAATAACTCTTCCACATGAACAACATCACTAGTCTTCTTGCAAGGAATAAAATGTGTCATCTTTGAAAACTTTTCAGCCACCACAAAAATAGAATCATGCCCATGCCGAGTCCTCAATAATCCAAAAACAAAATCCATACTCACATCCTCCCACAGCTTCTCTGGTATGAGTAATGGTTGATAAAACCATGATGAGGTACTTTGTGATATCATACCTATGTGCATATATCATATGTTGTTCTGTAGGCTGTGGTAGTTTAATAGGCATGCTATACAGAATAGGCGAGAAAATACCTACACTCAGACCAAATATGGAGTGAAACATAAGTTAAAGTCATTGAAGAATAAAGAAGAAAATGTATGTAGTGTTGCTAGAATATGTTTTATTGATGGAAAAGAGTTTCTCAAAAGTATGAAGCAAGAGCATTTGTGATTTGCTATAATTCCAAAAGATAGTAAAGAAGAAGTAGAGGAGGTACCTATAGAAGTTGTAGATATGTTGGGAGATTTTTCTGATATTGTATTAGATAATGTACCTGATGGATTGCCCCTAATGAGGAAGATTAGTCACCAAATTGATTTGATTCCAGGAGCTAGTTTGCCAAACAAGGCAGTGCACAGAATGAGACCAACAAAAAGTGGAGAGTTGAATAGACAACTTCATGAGTTGTTGCAGAAGGGATTGATTTGAGAGAGTTTGAGTAATCTTGAACTTCACTAGACACTGCTCATTGACCATCACCTTGTGGTCATCTTGCACCCAAGCAATACGGTATGGATGTGGGTGTTTTTATCTCTTTAGCTTCAACAAGGTCACCATCATTTCTGACACTAGGTTGTCAATACTTTTACCATCAATGATCACATCACAACACTTATCTTCACATCTACACTTTGTGTGAAACAAACTCCTTTTTTTATCATGTTTATTCTCACCACTTAGCATGACTCTTCTATTAACTAGGAATTCTCTTTCAACAACTTCAGAATGTGAGGATCTAGCATCTTCATCAACATATGCAACTCTAGTCTAGCGTTTTGTTCTTTGATCTGTCCTTCCTTTGGGCTAGGAACATTCAAATGCTCTATGCCCTTCTTCTCCATGGTGAAAAAATTTCCCACAGAAGCATCCTCTTCCAAATCCTTGTCCTCTGCCTCTTCCTCTTTGATCTCCATTGTTCTAATAATGGAAATGATTGGAATTGTTTACCCTTTCGTTATGATTGCTACTTCTAGCCTCATCCTTGTTCTTTTTTTCATCACTATGACCTTTATAAGATCATCTACCAAATCTTCCACCGCAACCTCTTCCGCTATTCTTGTTGTCAAACTTCTTGCTCAATTTCTCCTCAACTTTTAGGGCAAACTAGTATGCCTCTTCAATACTATTCATTCGAACTAGACTCATGTTGTCCTAAATGCTTGGCCTTAACCCATAAAGATAACAAGCCACTTTCTCCTTATCAGCTTCTGCATGGCCAGTTCTAATGAGAACTCAGTAGAACTCTTTGATATACTCTTGAACAGATTTTTCTACTTGCTTCAACCCTTGCATTTTCATCAATAGGTCAAGCTCATAATCCATGAGAATGAATTGTCACTTTAGTTTAGCTACATTCTATTTCCATCAAGTGATTTTGTCCTTTCCCTTTCTATTTCATTCCAACTGAACTACCTACCACCAGATATTCACATGTCCCTTTAGTTTTGCCTTCACAAACTTGACTCTATCAAGATCCTCAATATCTTCATACTCAATGTACTCCTCGAGTACATTGATCTAATCAATTAGCTCCTCTACATTAAGATTTTTTGAAAATGTGGAAAATTCAAACTTAGGTCTTTTTCCAATCTTTGAGATGGACCTAAAAAGCTTTGCTTCCTCTATGTCTAGAACTACCTCTGCTTCAACATTTTCATCTACTTCATCCTCATCCTCACTTTCATCTCTTACAAGAAGATTTATTCCTCTATGCATTTGTTCTTCCAATGCTTACACTTGTCTTTGGAGGGCTCTAAAACCATTAGGTGTAACACCTACATCTCTTTCAGAGAGGCATTTTTTATGCTTTCATTGAAACCCTAGTGCAAACTGCCTCACAATCAATGATTTGTCTACATGCTTAGCCCAAACCACGGTCCTAGTGCAAATTGCCTCATAGTCGGTGATCTATCAGCACACTCAAGAACTCTAGCTCTAATATCATTTGATGAAGGGTGCCCTATTAAAACCATAAATTCATAATAGAAACAAAGAAACAAAAATATATGTGAGAACAAAATATGGACTTCTTATTTGCATTGCCAATGTGGAATTACAGAATTCACAAGTACAAAATGATAACCCACATGGGTGCCTTCATTACAGTAATATGCAAAACTAAGCTATGAATGACCATCCAAAGTTGTCCTAGACAATGTTGGAGCCTTTCTTAAATAGGCAATTTTATGCTGCCCTAGAAGGTTCTAGACATTGAAACTTAATACCTAGGGCTAATAGACCCTTTCAATACATATAGAGTCTGCCAAATACATCTTTGACAATTATTTTAGATATTTTGGATATCCCAACTTTGAAAGGCCATAACTCACAAACCATTACTCTGATTGGCTATTATAACCACATTTCTAAAATGCTAGCTCCTAATCTACAAGATTGAAATGGCACTAGCACCCTTTCATTGCATTTTTGGACCTCATCCGAGCACTCTAAGGCCTCCAATGGTGAGCCTGAAGATTTTTCTACAAATATTTCCACTAAAAATTCACAATAACTTCTTTGATACTTAGTTGGACCAATGGGATTTTTATGGTAGGCTTATAACTCTAAAATGAACATTCCTATATAAAATGAGAACATTTTGAGCTCATATGAAAAACTTACCAAAAATAGCAAGCTCTAAGAAATAGAAATCCCCTTGTCTACTGTTCATTATTAGAATAGAAAAGATTGAAATAAAAATATTTTTGAGTGATGCAAGATTGTTCTTACACCCAAGATACTCCTACATCATTTGTCCAAGATGGTTTTTAGCTAGTCCTTCACCAGAAACCCATAGATGGATTAGGTTGTCTTAGTAGCTTTGCCTAGGTCATTCTCCTCCTTATTAACTTGCAAGAAGTATAGGGTTGTGGCCACGGAGTGCTTGACCTTGGTGGAAAATTCAACCAAAGTTTTGAATCTCTAGCAAATACTAGTTTGATTTTCAACTAGATCCTTCATAAACTACTCCAGCCTTTCAAGTCTTGCTTTACTGTGGACATGGTTTCCTTTCTTCCCAACATCTTTGGTGGTTTCTTTCCTTGGGGATGTGATTCTGAATTCTAGGCCAGGGTTTTCTTGAATTTCTTATGGCTAGGGCCAGGGCCAATGACCAAGGAGACTTGGTGGGTGATAGAGGCTAGAGGGTTAACCAAGAGCGATGAGTTTTGGGCTAGATGTTAGACATATAGTTTTGTTCATAAGCCCCTAGTGGAAAAGGTAGAAAGTTTTGCCCCCCTCATGTTTCCTCCTAACCTTATAAATACAATCTTCCAGCTAATGCAATAATAGAATTGGGAAGGAAATGTGGTCTAGATTCCTGAAGTGATTCAAAATAGAGAAGTGGTAATAGTAGATTACCTGAAAGTAGTCCTCCAAGGTGATATACCACATGATTGCATAGCAGATGGTGTCCCATGGCTTAGGAAGGGCTTCCCGTGAAAACCCTCTGCATATACGCATCAGTTCCTCCTTGAGTGTGAATTTTTTTTGCAAATCGGCTTCCTCATCAACCCTAGCCTGCCTTGGCCAGTTCTTTTCTTCCATAGTAAATTCTTCGACCCTCACAGTGGTTTCTTGGTGATTTCAAATCTTGTACCATTGATAGTCACCATTTTGTCCTTCCAAGTCTGGAAGAACTACATTGAGACAATCTCATCATGCTTCACCATACCCTCCATATATGGTAAGAGGCCGCCCTCTTGCAAGTAAACCATGGCCGCCTCACTGCTATAGATACTTTCTTCCACACCCATCAGTTCAATGTGAACAATAGTAACTACCTAGATATTCTTAAATTTAGAAAGTATTAAAAATTTAGAATAAAATCTTCTGAAGTTGTTTAGGTGATTTTGACTAAGACTCTTATTTAAATGAATAAGTTTTTTTAAATGGTAGTCTATGACTCTTTATTTTTCAAACAAACATTTTAGTATTAAATTTTTATATAATTTATAGAAAAAATAGATAATAAATAAATTTATAACAAATAAAAGATGATAGATAGAATGCTTTTGGTGAAGAACCGTTACCAAACAGCAAAGCTTACTTTAATTCCCTAAACAAGAACTGCTCTACAATAATCGAAAAAGCTTTTGTATTATTGAAATCAGAGGAAGCGGCTATTTTGACCACGACATAAGTACATTCTCCTATAAAACCTTTTTCTATAAAAATAATGGCATAATCATGTTGTTAACGAGTATCTTTGAAGATTTTTATTAATCAATTCAGTGCTCTTCTGAAAACAGAAGAGATAAATGACATTACTTAGAACCGGCTATCAATGGAATTATGATAACCTGCAGGGTTTGCACGAATAAAGGCCTTTCGTTTCGTTGTCAGAATTTCTATTACTATTTCTAATAAATGCCTTCCGTTTCGTCGTCAGAATTTCTATTCCTATTTCTAATAAATGCCTTCCGTTTCGTCGTCAGAATTTCTATTCCTAATTCTAATAAATGCCTTCCGTTTCGTTGTCAGAATTTCTATTCCTATTTCTATTTCATGCCCTAGAACTTTAAGAAAAAGATGCTGCCTATGCCTGTTACATAGGAATCCCTACTCTCTACTCTCTCATAGTTGCAGTGCAATGGGCGACACAAATCTCACGAATTTTCCTGTCCACATATTCTGTTCTAAGATTTTAACCAGACTTCCTTTAAATGAAGCCGTTCGATTTTCGGTGGTTTCCCAAAAATGGTTTTGCTCGTGGACCAAGCTAAGCAATCTCAAATTTTCGGATGAATTTTTCGATTCTACTGGTACTAATCCCCAAGATATTATTGACAAGTTAATTCTTATGCAGCATTGTGGCTTGGAAAGTATTGAATTGCACAACTGTGATAAATTTAAGAGTAGAATTAACAAGTGGCTTATGTGGATTTCTGATTTTGGCACCAAGTCCATAGATCTAAAAAGCACTGGAAGCAGGATGCATGTACCGGAGCTTCTCTTTATATGTGTGACACTTGAATCTCTGTCTCTCAAGAATTTTGAGATTTTAACAGGGGCGCCTACATGGTTTCAGGGTTTCCCCCATCTTTTAAAATGTTATCTTGAAGAGGTTGATCTATGTGAGGAGGCATTTGATGCGATCTTAAGACTGTGTCATAATATCCAGACTTTGACGGTATCTAAATGCTCATTGCCTTCAAACTATAGAATAGTTTCTTCCAGCCTTAAATCTCTGGCTTTAATTGACCATCATGGTTACTACTGTATTGGAGGCATAGATTGCCCTGAGTTGGAAAACATTAAAATTAAGGGATTTTCTGGGTCAGTGAATGGAAACATACATTTACCTGCATGTGTCCATCTGGAAACTGATTTTGAACATCTTCAGCATTTTCTTTCAGTCAGATCGTTGAGGAAAATCACATGTTTTGATGCTGTAGATTTCAATGATATTCAGCTTGTACAAACCTTTCCTCTATTGGAAGAATTGCTGTTTGACTCAACCACATATGTTTCTGATCCTAAGGTAAGTATTTCCCTGTTTATTAATTCTAAATCAAAACATTAGTTTCGAACCAGTAGACTATTATTTTGGATTTCCATTCGAAATAAAATGTTAGAATGAATACAATAATTTTCCGGATGTGTTTTTGCTGTTTGCTTTTCTCTAAAGGAAGGGTCAATAATGTAAGAACTATTTATTTTTCTTTCCAACTTTTATTAGCTCGATAGTATTATTGTTACTTAGATTAATGCGGTCCATGCAGGATGTACCAGAGCTCACTCTACGACTACCGAATTTGAACAAGCTCATCATGAATATTGCGTTGCGTGACAGAAACAATAGGGGTCTCTTCTTGTGCTCTTCAATTTTGAAAAGCGCTCCACTGCTGAAAATTGTCAGAATTGGAATCGATTACGGAAAAGAGCAATACGAGGTCCCGGGGCTTGACGGTGTGTTTCAATTTTTCAATGAAATACTCGGTCTTGCAAGGAGTTTTCCCAAAACCTCAATAACATGGTTTACGAAGATGAAAAGTTTAGGAGGGCAAGAAACTTAGCATTAACAGAGGGGTTTATGAGGGATCCTTGGATTCTTTTAGTTTAAATCCATCCGTCTTCTGATGTTGCTGTTATTCTTCTTTTTCATCTGTATTGTTGATTGTTATGGCTTAGTTCTATGAACTCTGTTTTCGTTAGTTGCTCAGACTTTATGTTCTTTTGTTTGATTTGGGATCTGGTTCCTTCTCTACTTAATGGATCAAGAACAACATTGTTTACATTTTCAAAGTGCTGATTTGATTTCGTATAAGCAGATAATAGATTACAAGATATTTTATGTTTTTTAAATATTAATTTTATTTAATATTATGTTTTTTTTAAAGGAAAATTCAAGTTTTTAACATGTTTAATAGTCAGTTTTATAATATTATTTTAATAAAAGAAAAAATTCAATTATCGTTCTATTTTTCTGTATTGTTATAAATCTTGAGCTCACTTATATTGGAACAGTTATCTAATTTAACACTGACGTACTAGATTAAGCTCTTTACATATTATTGAACATAACAAGCATGTAACAAACCTTGCTATGTTTAGGCCAATTGTCCTTGATTGTCTTAGAGCATAGGCCACTATTTTGGTAAGTTTAGTATGGTATATCTATATTGTATGCCTTTTCATTTGATGTCAGCCTTTGAAATTACCTCCCATTCATCTCACATAGCCTTTCTCTTATATGTAGTTATAAATATACCTGCATTGTTTTAATTGGTTTCAAATTCTAACTTATGTTGTGAACAATTGCTTCCTTCCTTTCTAAGAAAATGCCTGCAAAGGTGTAATTAGCAGCAATATTACAATCTCTTGACCTATTCTTTAAAGTACACAATGGTTTTAATTAGGGTATGTAACCTTCTCACCTTATCCAAATCTTATAACATTGTTGTCTTGATATCTATTCTATCTCAAATTTCAATATATTAGTCAAAATGTGCAAAAAAAATCTAAGTTCTATCTTAAAATGGTAAGGGGTTCAAACCATTTTTTGGTAGTATCATGATTCCAAATCATTTGTTTGTTGCATTTATAATTTCTACATTACAATCAAAGTCCAGTCCTAAGAGTTGTTTAAATTTAATGGTGAGATATTATTTTTTGATTCCCCTAACACAAAAAAAGTGGGTTAATAAAAAAGATAACATCCTAACTAAAAGATTAAGACCTTAAGTAAAAAGGGTTGGTGGTTAAGCGTGAACATTTCCACCTCCCAATCAATATTCATTTTGTCTCCAAAATCAATATATTTTCCCTCTCCAAAACTATAACTAATGAGAAAGTTAATGGTTAAGGGTTGGTCTTTGGATTTCCCAAAGGTCAAATGGAAAGGTGAAGTATTCCCAATTTGATTAACATTTAGATTTGCACACAAAGCTTAACTTCCTAAAAATTGGAGGTTAGTATTTGAATTATAAGTGAAATATTGTCCTAATTCTAATCTTTTGATTTTGTAAGAATCCCAATTCCATCCTTGGATAAACGTGCATGACTACTGTGTAGCAGGTTTAAGAAAGTGTAAATTAACACAAATATATGTAAGATAACACAAGGATATGTTGCCTTAGAAAAAAAGAGAATTCATTGCAAAAT
Organism: Cupressus sempervirens; assembly: GCA_028749045.1. Taxonomy (NCBI): domain Eukaryota; kingdom Viridiplantae; phylum Streptophyta; class Pinopsida; order Cupressales; family Cupressaceae; genus Cupressus; species Cupressus sempervirens. The sequence goes on from CM053786.1 coordinate 67,608,046, forward strand.
GTATTCAGAAGGGTTTGCACATTAGATAGCATCAAAACCTATCTAGATTATATGGATATATCTCAGAACCTGCTGTCAAATGCATCTCTTGAAGAATTTTTAACTGACAATACAATTCGCCAGAAAAATGTAAAACACTAGCATCTCCAGAAGCATAACACCCAAGAAAAACAAAAAGAGACCTTGGTACTATTTTGTGAGAGATGCAGATGCTATTTTCACATAGGTTGGATTGCAATGGCCACTTTTGTAATTTCTGCCATGTATGCCGCAATAAGGTGGTGGTTGAGCATTTGCACCTTCCCCGTGAGCCAATATGGGATTTTTGTAATGGTAACACAACTGATGCAACTCAATGCAACATTCGATGTTCCATCATCATCGTTTTCCAAATGAAGACCATAGAAGTAGCCAACTGTAACGACTTCACAAAAGGAAGTTTTGATATGTTTTGTAATTGTCAGAGATTGTGATGGAGGACTATCACACTATCTCTTTGACAAAATTCCTTCAATAAAGGGCAACCTGTGGCATACTCTGGTAATTTGAATGTGTTGCATTGATACAGAGGCTAGTGGGCTCTAACAATATTATCTTCTACTAGACTCCACATCTTAATGTCTCACTCTTTGGACCCCCCACTCATGCATCAATGCATTTTGAACATATGATGTTGTGAGTGTTCCAGTCTTCCAGCACTCCACTTGTCTCCAATAACCTATCAACTAGGATCACTCTCAAAGGATCCACTACTACTTTAAACAAAAGGACTCTTCTATATGTCCCCCTAAAACTCTTTAATCCCTTTATAAAACTTCCCAACACATTCATGAAACAAATCAATGAAAATCTGCCCTATCACTGTCTTCTAGATATACCCGTAAACAGTCATCCATAACTTTTTTATAAAAAATTATTTACTCAATCCAACCATTGATATTTTGTTCAATTTGACCCCCAACAACATATAAAAATATGAGGAAAATCCAACGGTGGGTTTGGGAGATATGACCCCCGCAACAGGACCCAATTTTCTGTGACAAAACCCTCTCTCTGTGACTATCATAGACCCCTTTTCCACACTCAATCCTTCTCCCAGTGGTGTATGATCCTTCTTTAAATGACCAAAACAGGTTGATATACAATGTTTTCCATCATCCCTGTCAATGAGGAGACTTATTTTATGCAATAATGAAAAGAAACTACATTTTCAAGTCTTTGAATACCCTTCCTAAAGGTTTCAGCAGTTTCACTTCAAACTTCTATATCTTTGCCTATTCTAAACCAAATAAATGATTCAAAAGACAAAATACAGAGTATTTAGTATACTAGCATTCCTCTTTGATGAGTATCTACAATGAATTCAATATCTCATTGAAATCACATTGGAAATAGGTCGTAACAATAGAAAATGACATAAATTGCAGAAAGAAACTTTGTTTATTATATATTGCTGTTCATACACCATGCCTCTCATTTGTATTCGACCAATATGCCTTAAATAGACTTTCTAAGAGTTATAAACTAACCAACTTTCTCACTAACCGATTCTAACTCCCATTGATTCGATTGATGACAGTTTATTATCTTTTAATTGTAAGTTAAGTTGCCAAGTTGACAACTTGTTGTCAAACTTTAGCAACATTATATTGTTTTCCCATTATTTGATCTAAGAACATCTAAAGGACTTAATAAGACCTTTTCCACCCTAAATATTCCTCAAAACCCTATAATCCATTACATTCCCATGGTTAGCCTTCTAGGCCATATTTTGCATATAATGCAACTTTTACAAATTTGCTTCATTAATGCATTCTATCATGTCTAAGGGTACTAATAACCCATTTACATATTTTTAGAACTTTTAGGTCACTTTAAACTCTATCCTTCTAATGTCTTCATGGTGTCTCCATGGTGTTTCCTCCACCTTGATGCTTTACCAAGGTGCTCCTGCACCATGCATGGGTGCCTATACATCCAAAAGCCACTTGAGAAGAATTTGAAGGGATGTTGTATATACACGTCAACTTCAGACAAAAATATTACATCTGTGTGATATGATTTTGTGAAGCTTTCTGGAGATGAAAATGAATTGGAAGAACTTTTGACATAAGATTCGAAAAGTTAATAAGAAATCCTTAAAACATATGTCATGATGGAAGATTTTATGCAATGCTCGTGTCAAGCAGATGGTGTCAGACCTTTTCTCATGTGCCACTTGTTTGACAAAATGCTGTCAAGACTTTGCATAATCTCCTACGGGGCGTCAATGAAGATAGCATTAAGAATAGCCGAAGCGAGGTGCACAAATTCTTGGAAATTCACGAGAAATAAATTGTATACGAAACGGTGGCACTTGTGAAAGATGCACATTCAACATGACAACCAATTGACAGAGTGCCTTTAAGGGTCTAGCACATGAAATTGACGTTCAAGCGTCCATTCTATTGTTGATAAAAGGCAACTTCTAATCCATTAAAGGATGTTGAGTATATGTAAAACAATTGTAAAAGCGTAAGCATGGATGCAATTTGTTTGATAGAATATTTTCTGCAGTTCAAGTGTCGGTGGTTTAACAAAAAGCCTTTGAGGTCATATTTGGTTGAATCCAAATATTAGACTTGAAAGTACACAGTGAATAATTGATCACATTTTGCATATGTGACAAATATCAATTAAAGTCAAACTTAAACTCACAACTCTAAACTTAAAAAATCTTTGATCGGCACTTAAAAGTTGCTCGGCACATGAAGGTGCCAAGTGCCAGTTTTACTCGGCACTTGATGGTGCCGAGTGGTAGGGTGCTCGGCACTTGATGGTGCTGAGTGACAGGCAACAGGTGCTGAGTGAGCTCGACACACAAAGGAAAATGTAGTAGATGCCGAGTTAATTCGGCACTCAAAGAAGACAATGGATGCTGAGTAAGGTCGGCTCCAACTAATAAAATTTATAACTTAGAAACAATCTAATGTGAATGCTTTCACGATTAAAACTAGAGAGCCGAGCTTTAACCTTTCAACCAAGTTTCTCAAATACAATGAATAGAAGAGGAAGAACAATAGATTCAAGTATGCCTACTTTCTTTTCTATTCAACTGAGATTTAAACTGTTACAAAATCTAGGAGCATTTGGCTTCAACCAGAAAACCCTAAAATAACCCTAAACTGATAATACTTCAAACTTTAATAAACTTTTAAACCTGCAATTCTAATGGCTGCATACAATGATGTCTGGAACAATCACTGCTTCAACAGGACAACAAAAAACAAACAACAACAAACTCATAGAATGAACAAAAGAGTCATGTGCAACTGGAGACACTGAACATACTTCCACTTTTAAACCTGGAACTCTAATGGCTGCATACAATGGTGCCTGGAGCAATCACTACTTCAATAGGACAAAAAAAGAACAACAACAAACTCACAGAATGAACAAAAGAGTCATGTGCAACTGGAGACACTGAACATACTTCCTTCTGTCTCTGCAACAAGTGGATTTGCTAACCACTTTCTTCTTCTTCCTTTTCTCTGCTCTGCTGAACTGAAACTCTCTGATCTGCTTGATCTGCAAAACTTTCCTGAATGAATGAATAAAATACTCCTTTTGTCACATTCCAGTTTCCCCCTCTTTTCAAAATTTGAAAATCTCACCTACCCGTATTAATTTTTGTGTCTATTCTGGACGTCAGGGGTGTAGGTGAGCATTTGGCTCTAGGGGCAAATGTCAACGCTGCATTAAAAATTCCAACAACATCGATATTTGATGCGATGGAATATAAATGAATCAACTTGAAAGGGAGTTCTTGTCTTAATGAAATATCCTATTCAATAGAATGCAACACAAGCAGTTTGAGATTCATTGAAAATATTTAAATAACTTCTTGAAAGTGTAGTTGGTTATTTTGTGAGTCAAACTCCACCACCTATAGTGCTATATATTGCTTGCATCACCACAACTCAAACTTGGACATACTACTCCTAGCACTTAGCATGGCATACAAAATTCAATGATACAAACCTCCTCCCCAAGCCATCCCTATATAATAATTGTATAACTTGGAAACCACTTGTAGTTTTACAAAACCATGGGCTACATCGCCATGTGAAGTGTAGCCACTCTTAACATTTATGTTTTCAAGATTGGAAAAGAACAAGGTTAAAATAGTATTCATGTCTACAACTTTTTTCCCTAGTTAAGACCCTCATAAAAGTCATAAAAAAGTCATCTATGCTCTAAAAATGGCCTCCCAATTATCTACTTGAACAAGACAAATTTTTAACAACTCAAACACCTTTTTCCAATGCATAAACATGTGAAAAACTACTAACACCAAATTTTGTAATTATCTAGAAATAAGATTGGAAGGATGCGACACATTTATCAACATTCTCCCACTTGGCAAACACCTTGCAAGAGTCAAGGGATCAAAAGTAGCATGGTCTTAATTACTAGGGGCAAAAAGGTGCATAGAATCTAAACATCAACTAAACTTCTCTATGCTCATGAGCTTAGTTAATGCATCAACAATATTCACCAAAGTTTCTACTTTCTTCAACTTCACCTTTCCATTTCCAATCATATCTCTCATAAAATGGTATTGGCATGAAAAGTGCGGTTGTTTACTAGGTAGATTGTACTATCATTGTCACTATAAATCGTCATTGCACCCAATTTGAATTATGTATCTAAACACAATCTCTTTAGTTGGATGGATTTCTTATGGGCATAAGTAGCTACCATATAGTATGCTTACATAGTGGACAAAGTGACCATAACCTATTGCTTACTCATCCAATTGTTTGCACCACCAAACAATTTAAAAATAGAGGCACTGATGGATCTTATTCTATCAACATTACGAACCTAGTTTGAATGTACATAGCCTTGAATATGCAAGTAATCCTCATTTCCTATTCCATGAAAATATATAGTACTCTAAGGTAACCCACAAGTCTTTGAAAACTCTATTTATTCCATCCCAATGTGCTCTTCCTCAATTAGACATGTAACCGAAAAGTAGTCCCACTACTTGGGAAATGTATGGTCTTGTACAAACCATAGTATACATAAAACATCCAATAACACTCTCATATGGTACTCTACTCATCTCTTCTGTCTCCAATGGGGATGTATGACACTATGAGCTAGAAATCTGTGTTCCCATAGTAACAAGAACACTCAATGGTCTAGAATCCTACATATTGAATCTTCTTAGAACAATACATACCAAAATACTTACTCTGGCCTAGCCAAAGCTTTCTATTTCATCTATCTCTTATCATCTTCATTCCTAGAATGTGCCTTGGTGCACCAAGATCTTTCATTTCAAACTTTTTTGAAAGATGAGATTTTAATTCTGCAATGTGATATCCCCGTCAAAATATAAATAAATAAGAATAATTTAATTACAATATATTAAATAATATAATTATACAAAAATATGTTAATCATATATTAATAATAATAAATATAAAAAAAAAGAATTAGATAGTCAATAATAAAAATTAGAATGATAAATATAATAATAAGTAAATAGAAGAATATATGAACTAATATTGTGTATAATTAATTAGGGAAATGTGTAATTAAAATGGGATTTGTTCATTTGGAAGAAACTATTCCCATGCATTGTATATAAAATGAAACTCAAATTCATTTCTAAGATATATAGAACAAACATATCATTCAATACTCAAAATCTATCTTATCACATAGTGTTGGAGAATGGGGTCATTACAATTGCCATCAAAGCTATGGTCTTGGCATCATGTCGAGTGAAAACAAAATAAGTTTGAAAACATTTGGAAAATGGCAAAAATATGACAATGCAAGAAACACGAATTAAGAGATATAAGAAAATAAAATGATTTGTGATGTAAATTTATGTATACATAACCAATAGTAAGTGCACTTAGACACCAATCAATGTTGCTGGAGTAGGCACCATTATGAAGAAATTCGGTAATTGAAATTTGACATGATTGTTTAAGAAGTAGAGTGGAATCCATAGCCTGCGTCCCTATAACTACATAAATTGTGATATATTCATCAAAGGAGGAAGGGAAATGAACTATAAAAAAATAAAAATGTAAAAATAATAACATAAGTGCCAATATATCCTTCACGAAAAGGATAATGAGAGATTGTTTGAGTATAGACAATAATTGCCAGGTACTATTGGTGATATCTTTATGCGGATAACCATCATTGATCATTGAATATGAAACTATGAGAGATATTTATTTGTAGATATTATTGGTGGTATCTGTGCATTTGTTGATTAGAAATCACCACCAAGAAAATGTGATGAGTTTTAATTATGTAACCCTAAAAATGACGAAAAATGGTCATGTCAATTTTATTGGCTCAAATACATCTGGTATAAATCAAAAGGAACATTAAAAGACTTACAAAGTGTTGTGATATACAATTGAAAGATTTATTCTATTAGAAACACAAATTATTAAAATGTGTTCATTAACGCAAGATAACCTGGAGACTACATTGCACCCTTTTGAAGCCTACAACATATGCCTCATATTGTTAATATATTAATCTTATATTCTACTCATAACTTGAACAAGTGATATCGAACTAGATTAGAATCACTCCATGGATTGCAAGGAACACTACAGTTAGCATTGATTGTTGGAAATTTAAACGTCAAATGCCTGCAAGTTGTCCTCGAGCCCCACACCCATCTACCCTGTTAGTTTTCTTCCCGAAGGCATCCATGGTCGGCAGTCATTTATTTTTTCTAGGCAAGTTTTGAAATTTGAACATTGAGAGGGAAAGGAAGAATGTGACAAAAGGGAATGTTTCTACATTCATTTAGTAGAGTTTGCAGATCAAAGAGATTAGAGAGAAGTTGCAGAGCTGAGCAGAGAAGGAAGAAGGAAAAAAGTGTGTGCCTGCAGTTGCACGTGCTTCCCTTGTTCACTCAGTAAGTTTGTTGTTGTTTGGATTTGTCTTGTTGAAGCAGTGATTGCTCTAGGCACCATTGTATGCAGCCATTAGTGTTGCAGGTTTAAAAGTTTATTGAAGTTTGAAGTATTATCAGTTTAGGGTTATTTTAGGGTTTTCTGGTTGAAGCCGAATGCCCCCAGATTTTGTAATAGTTTAAATCTCAGTTGAATAGAAAAGAAAGTAGGCATACTTGAATCTATTGTTCTTCCTCTTCTATTTATTATATTTGAGAAACTTGGTTGAAAGGTTAAAGGTCGGCTCTCTAGTTTTAATCATGAAAGCATTCACGTTAGATTGCTTCTAAGTTATAAATTTTTGTTAGTTGGAGCCAACCTTACTCGGCATCCATTGTCTTCTTTGTGTGTCGAGCTAACTCGGCACCTACTGCCTCCTCCTTCAAGTGTCGAGCATTGTCCTTTGTGTGCTGAGCTCACTTGGAACCTGTTGCCTGTCACTCGACACCAGCAAGTGCTGAGCAAGTTTCAAGTAAAATTGGCACTCGACACCTTCATGTGCCGAGCACTTTTTCCAAGTGCTAAGAAAAATTTTTAGGTTTAGGGTTGTCAGTTTAAGATTTAATTTTATATTTCTCACATGGTATCAGAGCTTTGAGGCCCCACATCCATAGTGAGTTAGGGCATTTGTTTTCTTAGGATATTTGACATGGCAGGGGATGCAAAAAAGATATGGTAGTAGCTACCACCCTTCAATGGGAAAAATTATGATACATGGGCAAAGAAGATGAAGACCATAATGGTTGCAAATGATTTGTGGGAGTTTGTAGTTAATGGATTCAATGATGTGACTGATCCAACTCAGTATGCTGCCCTCACAAATGCACAGAAGACTCATTTGAAAGAGTCAAGGAGGAAAGATGCAAAGGCATTAAGTCTTATTGAAGCAGCAATGACAGAGATAATTTTTCCAAAGATTGCAGCAGCAAATTATGCAAAGGAAGCATGGAATACCCTTGAGACGAACTTCAAGGGGACTGATAAAGTTCGTACAGTAAAGCTATAGAATATAAGGAGGGAATTTGAGAACCTTTAGATGAAGGAAAATGAATCAGTTGCAGACTTCAATTCAAGGACCTCAAATGTGATTAACCGATTGATGTCAAACGGAGAAGACTATCAAGAACAGAGGATAGTGGAGAAGATATTAAGGAGTTTACCTCATAAATATGAAAATTTGGTCATGACCATAGAATAGGCAAAAGACCTCACTATTTTGACAATGGATGAGTTGATGGGTTCTCTTCAAACCCATGAGCATAGGATCAATAGATCTACATATTCTATGTCCCAAGAGCAAGCATTCAAGGCTCAGACAAATCCAAAAGGAAGGGGGAGAGGAAGAAATGGCTCAAGCAAGAGCTCCAGAGGTAGAGGCCGAGGAAATGGAGGACAAAGAAATGCTGCAGCAGAAAGCTCAAGAAGAGCAGATGGAGCAAGTAGCTCACAAAATACTTCAAGAGGAGGTAAGAAAAACTACAACTCAAATAAGAGTAATGTAGAATGCTACCACTATCATAAATATGGGCATTATGTAAATGAATGCTGGAAGAAGCAAAATGATCAGTCAAGAAAAGAAAATGTGCCTGATGTGAACATGGGAAGTGGACCCAATGTTGCTACCTTCATCATGTGTAATGTTGGTGAAGAATGAAGCCTTGAGGTTTGGTACCTCGATAGTGGATGTAGCAACCACATGAGTGGTAATGAAACCTTGTTTTCATTCACTGACAAGAGTTTCAAATCTAAAATTAAAATGGGTAACAATGGAACCCTACCAGTTGTGGGCAAAGGATCTATGATGGTCCGCACCAAGAAAGGTGAGAAAAGGAAAATACAAAATGTGTATTTCACCCCTAGTATGAAGCACAATTTGATGAGCATTGGTCAGCTCATTCAAAATGGATACAAAGTGCTGATGGAGAATGACACTTGTCATTCATGAAAAGGATGGGAGAAAAAACTTACTTGCAACAGTTCAAATGACAAAGAACATGATGTTTCCCTTAAAGATAGAGACATGTTTCTCATCTCAAGTTTGTGCTGCACCTCAAACACAATCTGCTCTAAGGAGTGTGATTGAAGACCCTTCACATTTGTGGCATCTCAGGTATGGTAATCTTGGCTATGCTAGTTTAAATTTATTATCAAATAAAAGAATGGTAGATGGTTTGCCACATGTAGGAAATTCTTGTGACAAGTGTGAGGCTTTTATTTTGGGTAAGCAACATAGGCTTCCCTTTAATTCTAGAAATTCTAGGAGAGCTAGATATCCATTAGAGTTAGTGCATACTGACCTAGTCAGTCCTATGCAAGTTACTTCCATTGGGGGGAGTACTTATTTCATGACATTTATTGATGATTTTAGTCGTAGGACATGGGTGTATTTCTTAAAGAATAAATCTGAAGCATTTGATAAATTTGTAGAATTTAAGGCCCAGGCAGAAAGAGAATGTGGACACTATATTAAGATCCTAAGATCAGATAGAAGAGGGGAGTATACCTCCAATGCTTTTGTAAACTTTTGCAGGAAAAATGACATAAAGAAAGAGCTCATAGCCAGTTATACACCACAACAGAATGGAGTGGCTGAAAGAAAAAATAGGACCATTGTTGTAATGGAAAGGAGCATGATGAAAGAGAAAGGTCTTGTAACTGAGTTTTGGGGAGAGGCTATGGCAACAACACTTTATCTAATTAATAGGTGTCCTACAAAGGCAGTTCGTGATAGAATTCCAATGGAAGCATGGTCACAAAGAAGATGGATAGTTGAACACTTAAGGGTGTTTGGATGTGTTGCATATGCACATGTGCCTAAAGAGAAAAGGAAAAAATTGGATGAAAAAGGTGTGAAGTGCATCTTCACAAGGTACAGCTCAGAATCAAAGGCATATAGATTGTATGACCCATTGAACAACAAGATGACTCTCTCAAGAGATGTGGAATTTCTTGAAAATCAGTCTTGGTATGGTTCAATTGATGAGTCACCAAGCACTTCTAGTAAAGTGCCAATTATGAGTGAAGAAGATGTTGATGAATAGCAAGAAGGAGCAGATAGAAGAAAAGGAAAGCAACCTCAATCATTGTCGAGCTCCTCTAGGGATGATCGAGTGTCAATGTCGAGTAACAGTGAAGACTGAGCTGGTTGGCAAAGCAGCAACACTAAAGATTCTGATCCCACACTCTCCTCCTTGTTACCAAGAAAGACCAAGAGTCTTAGGGAGATATACCAAGATGAAAGGTATGAAGATTATGATGAGAGTGTTAATTTTGCATTATTTTCTCATAGTGATCCTGTATATTTTGAGGAAGCTATTAAAGAGAAGAAATGGTGTAATGCCATGGATGAGGAAATAGATGCTATAGAAAGGAATGAGACATGGGAGCTAACTAAATTGCCTCCAAAGAAGCAAGTGATTGGAGTGAAATGGGTTTATAAGACCAAATGCAATGTTGAAGGCAAGATTGATAGGCATAAGGCAAGGCTGGTAGTTAAGGGCTACAAATAGTAGTATGGAAGAGACTATGATGAGACATATGCCCTGGTTGTAAGAATGGAAACCGTGCATATTGTCATAGAAATTGTAGCTCAGCACAAGTGGAAGGTATTTCAAATGGATGTGAAGTCTACCTTCCTAAATGGTGTATTGAAAGAAGAACTGTATGTGGAGCAGCCACCTGGTTATGAAGTTGCAGGTGAAGAGAATAAAGTATATAGATTGAAGAGAGCTCTTTATGGGCTCAATCAAGTTCCACAGGCATGGTACAACAGGATTGACTCATATTTGATGAGCAATGGCTTTAGCAAAAGCAATGGTGAGCCCACTCTTTACATCAAGGCAGCGGATGGCAATGTATTGATTGTTGTCTTTTATGTAGATGACTTGATTTTTACTGGTAATGAAAAGGCTCTAATTGGTGAGTTTAAAGAGGCCATGAAAAGTGAGTTTGAAATGACAGACTTAGGTCTCTTGAAATACTTTCTAGGCATAGAAGTAAAACAAATGCATGATGGCATCTTCATCTCTTAAGAAAAGTATGCAAGGAAGATCTTTAAGAGATTTAAAATGCAGAACAGTAAGGCAACCCCCACACCAATAGCAGTAGGTCTGAAGTTGAGCAAGGAAGACTCTAGCAAGAGAGTGGATCCAACACTATACAAGAGTATGGTTGGAAGTTTAATGTATTTGACTACAACTCAGCCAGACCTAATGCATGCAGTAAGTCTGATTTCTAGATTTATGAAAACACCAAAGGATTCCCATTGGCAAGCAAGAAAGAGGATCCTAAGGTATGTGGAAGGTACCAAGGGATTTAAAATTTTGTATACGGCATCAAATGAATTCAGGTTGGTAGGTTATACTAATAGTGATTGGGCTTAAAGTTTAGATGATAGGAAGAGCACTTTCAGATACATGTTTCATATGGGATCGGGTGCAATTTCATGGGTATCCAAGAAGCAACCTATTATTGCTCAATCTACAGCAAAGGATGAATACATTGTAGCAAATGCAACAACATGTCAAGCAATTTGGCTAAGGAGGATCTTGATGGATTTGAATGAAAGGCAAGAGGATGGAACCACAATTTATTGTGACAACATCTCATCAATTGCATTGTCCAAGAATCTAGTCTTCCATGGGAGAAGCAAACACATAGAAATTAGATATCACTTCATTAGAGAGTTGGTGGAGAATGGGGATATGAAGATGGAATTCTGCAAGTTAGAGCAATAGCTAGTAGATATTTTCACCAAGCCATTAGGCATTGGAACTTTTTTACACTTAAGAGAGAGTCTTGGTGTAGTTGATTTTGATCAGTTGTGATGCTTTCTTGTTTGGCTCGGGACAAAGTGGGAGTGTTAGAAATTTAAATGTCAAACACTTTCAGGTTGTCCTCGAGCCCCACACCCATCTACCCTATCAATTTGCTTCCCATAGGCATCCATGGTCGGCAAACATTTATTTTTGGTAGGTAAGTTTTGAAATTTGAATGTTGAGAGGGAAAGGAAGAATGTGACAAAAAGGAATGTTTCTACATTCATTTAGTAGAGTTTTTAGATCAAGTAGATCAGAGAGAAGTTGCAGAGCTAAGCAAAGAAGGAAGAAGGAAAGAAGTTTGTGCTTGCAGTTGCACATGCTTCCCTTGTTCACTCAGTAAGTTTATTGTTGTTTGGATTTGTCCTATTGAAGCAGTGATTTCTCCAAGCACCATTGTATGCAGCCATTAGTGTTGCAAGTTTCAAAATTTTATTGAAGTTTGAAGTATTATTAGTTTAGGGTTTTTTTGAGTTTTTTGGTTGAAGTCAAATGCTCTCAAATTTTGTAATAGTTTAAGTCTCAGTTGAATAGAAAAGAAAGTAGGCATACTTGAATCTATTGTTCTTCCTCTTCTATTCATTGTATTTGAGAAACTTGGTTGAAAGGTTAAAGCTCAACTCTCTGGTTTTAATCGTGAAAGCATTCACATTAGATTGCTTCTAAGTTATAAATTTTTGTTAGTCGAAGCTGACCTTACTCAGCATCCATTGTCTTCTTTGTGTGCCGAGCTAACTCGGCACCTACTGCGTCCTCCTTCAAGTGTCGAGCATTGTCCTTTGTGTGCCAAGCTCACTTGGCACATGTTTCCTATCACTCGGCACCATCAAGTGCCGAGCAAGTGCCGAGTAAAACTGGCACTCGACACCTTCATGTGCCAAACAAAATTTTTAGGTTTAGGGTTGTGAGTTTAAGATTGAATTTTATATTTCTCACATTGATCATTCAAACTGTATTACACCTTAATAATTTTATAGGGAGAAAAAAAATTATATTATATAAATTGAACAATTTGAGTGACAACATGAATGTTGGTAAGAGAAGTATATAAATTCACACTGTAGAAATCATAAGGAGAAGGAAAAAATGAAGGCTAGACATTGCCAAAGTATTACAACCAAGTAGTAATTGTGATTATTTCAAATACACTGGGAAGCCATAAAACCTGTGCCGCTAGCCAAGGTGGAAATAAGTAAAAATAAAGGCAAATTAAGCATGGGAAAAGAGGAATGGTAGTGGCCAATAAGGAGAAATTGAATAAGGACTAAACATCATATATGATCACAGGTTATGGACATAAGATATATTACCATTATAATGTTATATATGTTACATGGATATGGATAAAACAAAGGAGGACTGAGAAATAAAAAAATATTTGAAGTGATGACCATGGAAACAATTACCACCACTGGGCATGTTAGAAGATTTGTAAATGTGGGGAAAAAAAGCCCTAGAAATTATAACATAGAGTTGAAAATAGAGAGACAACAACCAATACATGGATGTCAAGGGGAAACATGGACCGAATCCTAACTGAACATACCAAGAAAAATGAAATGGCATTACAATTTTTTTGACAGAAAATATGTGGATTGTTTTAATTCAAGGAAAGGAACCCTCCGTCAGTGATAAGTCAAGGTAAGTATTTTTACATCTATTTATTTTTAAATTCTTATGTGAATATGAAATTTAAGAAAATATAGATTGGGAATTGGTTAGAATTGATTATTGATAAAGACTAGATTATTAAATATGGGTTCCTCACTATTTGCATATGAATTTCTTAATCATAATTAAATATTTGATAAGGAAACAATATGTTTGAGAGGTATATATTGAAATATGTAAATAGAAGATCAAATACATATTATATATTCAAAGTATACATTTAATTTATAATGTATTTGAATGATCTAATATTATTATGTTGAATTGTATTGAGTAAAGATGTTTGAATAATATTACTAGTAATTTTTGGTTGAATCCATAAGAACTATGGTGATTTTAGTGGATAGTGAGTGTGCATAGGGGGTGGAGTAAATTGATCATGTTGAGGCAAGAAAATTTCAATATGGATAAAGATTTGAGGGAGCCCCAAGCTAAGTGTGTCCAAACTTGAGAAGTAGTAAATCTACCATCCACATCAAAATTAATCATGTTCATAGTGGGTAGGGAGTGTGCACAAGAGGAGTAAATCGGTCACATTGGGGCAAGAGAATCCCAATATAGATTAAAATTTGAGGGAGCCCCAAGTTGAGCATGTCCAAACTTGAGCAGTAGTAAATCTACCATCCATTATGAAATTATGCACCTTATTGTAGTACTAGCTATAGAAAAGTTGTTAAAAATATGTATCTTCAAGAAATTTTGATTTCGAGATAGGAGAAAGGAGCATGACATTCATGATCAAAGTGGTAAAACATTTCCTTACCTTGTCCTATCTCAATTTGTAAGCAAGACTCTAACATGTCTACATCGTTTCTTCATGCATCAATGTGTTTGCTTCATGTCTTCCTCGTGTCTTCATGAATTCATGTGTCTACCTTGTGTTTTCATTGCATTTTAATGCATTAATGTGTCTACTCTGTGTCCTCATTCATATTTTTTTGTACAAACTATTATATACTAACATGTTTACTTTGCAAGTGTCTAACACATATATATGAAAGAGAATAAACCCAGACTATAAATTAATGAGGATCAAATCAATTTTTTGGGGACAACCAAATTTGGGAGGAGATGACTGTGATATCCTTGTCAAAATATAAATAAATAAGAATAATTTAATTAAAATATTTTGAATAATATAATTATACTAAAATATGTTAATCAAAAAATAATAATAATAGATGAATTAGATAGTCAATTAGAAAAATTAGAATGATAAATATAACAATAAGTAAATATAAGAATAAATGAAATAATATTATTTATAATTAATCATGAGGAGGTGTAATTAAAGAAGGGACGTGTCCATTTGGAAGCACCCACTCCTATGGGTTGTATATAAAATGAAACTCAAATTCATTTCAGGGATATATGGAACAAATATATCATTCAATACTCAAAATCTATCTTATCACACAGTGTTGGAGAATGGGGTTATTACATTTAATTAGACATTTCCTTTGCCAATAAACAATATGTTATTAACATATAAGGCAATATCCAAGAAATGATGACCATCAAATTTGAAATATATATAGTGATCAAATTTAGACCGCACAAATCCCAAACTCAACATGTATGTATCAAACTTCTAGTACCAAATCCTAGGAATTTATTTTAAACCATACAATAATTTCTTCAATTTGCAAACCAAATGACTTTTACCTTTGACCACATAGTGTTATGGCTTTGTCATATAAATTTCTTCATCCAAATCTATATGAAGGAAACTTGTTTCCATATCCATTTTCTCAACTTCTAGATCATAAGAAACTACAATAGAAAGGGAAAATTGAATGGATGTGATTTTTAATAGAAGAGACATTTTTTTAACATAAACAACTCCTGTAACCTAGGAGTAAACTTTGTAAACCAAACATGCTTTGTACTTCTTAATGCTTCCATTTGACTTCATCTTCATTTTTAATAGCCATTTACAACCAATAGGAATGTTTCCTTTAGGAAATGGTACAAGGTCCCCCATGTTATTCCTCTTAAGAGTTTCCATCTCTTCATCCATGGCTATTTTGTGGGACTCTAAATCATTCATATCAAGAGCCTCTTCTACAGGTCTTGGCTCATCAACATTAGCATTCAAAAAGAATATAGACCTCCAATCATCAAGAGATTATCCATACCTTTCTGGTGCTTTCCTCTATCTATTAGACTTTTAAACAAGATCTAGTTCAGGTTCAAGTTCTCCCTCTTACTCTCATGATTCTAAACTTGTAAAACTCTCTTCAGCTTCATGTATTTCTAAGGTTCTCAATTTACCTTTCTCAGGTGTAGAAGGAAGATGAATCACATCATTTTCTTCTATTTTTGGCTACAAAATAATAGAAGGCGGCTTAGTTTCTCTAAAAATAACACTTCTAGAAGAAAACACCTTTGTTTCAATCGATCCCAAAGTTTGTACCCTTTCACACCATATCTTATGAAAACAAATTTGATAGCTTTTTTATCCAATATTGTCAATGTCTCCTTTGGCACATGAGCGTATGCATCACAACCGAACACTCTTAGATGTCCAAGTGTAGGCTTTTTGCCTGACCATGCTTCCATTGGTGTCTTATCAATAAGAGTTGATGTAGAAGACCTATTTATCAAGTAGAAGCCAGTGGCTATAGCTTTATTGTCAAATTTTCTAATGCAATTGGTAGGGTTGATGATGGTACACGGCCCTTCATTATCAATTCTTCATGTCATTACATTAGTGC
Source organism: Cupressus sempervirens (assembly GCA_028749045.1). Taxonomy (NCBI): domain Eukaryota; kingdom Viridiplantae; phylum Streptophyta; class Pinopsida; order Cupressales; family Cupressaceae; genus Cupressus; species Cupressus sempervirens. The sequence goes on from CM053786.1 coordinate 67,624,234, forward strand.
TCTTTCCAACATCTACATTTTCACCCAATATATCATGTATTTTGGCTCCTTTATTAGCGCATGGTAAAAAAAAATTGGGACACATTTTTCCAAAGCACCATGCATGATTTATGAGATCTTTAGTCATTATTTTAATTTTTATATATATTTTAGCAACACATGTGAAATGTATTGGCCACTAGATTCTTTTTTCAGCTCTGGATTTTTGTTTACCAACAACTTGAATTTTTTCCAATGAGCTTTACCTTGGAAACTTAGTCTGTTATGGAAAACTAGATCTTTTTTTCTAGCTACTAGGTTGCTTTTCAAGCATTTGTTTTCTTCAACATTCATTTGAATGTTGAATTTATGGTCATCACTTTTTGATGTTAGCATTGCATCAATATTTCTCTCACCCCATATAGCTCTATTTAGATCTACCTTCAACTTATTTCTAATGTCTTGGGTATATAGACTTTGTTTTCCACAAACAAGATATTTTCAAAAAGCTACTTTTGAGCCCATTAGAATTGTACATGTAATTTTCAATTTTGGTATTCCTTTGTCTAGTGAGTATTCCTTCTATGACACTAGCCTCATGATGTGTCTAAGATCATACACACTTATGTATTTTTTTTGTGCATTTTGATTGTGGTTCTTTGACATGTAATTCTATTGGCCCACTTTCACAGTTGCATGTCACTTCACCCTTTTGTACGTTAGGTTGGGGGTTTTGTTTTTTCTCATGATTCCTTGGTTTGATGTAGTGAGCTATGTATTTAGTATGTTCTCAAATGTACTAGTTGGATGCAGTGGTTGGGTAACTATGTGTTCTAGTGAGATGGATCATTTACCATCTAGATACTCTTCTTTTTGTTCCTACTTTGGATGTAGCCTTCCATGTTCTATTCATCAACTCTTTGGAATTTTTTGTTTCATGCCATCTATATGTTTTAGTTTAGTTTTAGAGCTTTCTATGCCTCCTAATTCGAGTAGTGTCTTCTAAGAGAACTTATGCAGATTATAGTCTTCTCTACTTGGTTAGGTTCTATTTTAGTGGAGGTTCTTTAGTTCAATAGTTACTTTTCAACAAATCTTTGTAGCTTCTACATGCTTCAGTGGTGTTCTATATAATCATCTTTTGTTCCTATCATTTGGAACATTTTGTAGTTTGGCGGCTTCTTCAGTCCTTCACTGCTTCTTTCAACATTCTTTCCATCTCTTTTTGGAGTAGTATTTTGTTAGTGTAGATAATTATTATTTATGCTTTACTTAAGTTTACTTAGGATAAATTCATTATTTCATTATTTATTAGGTTAGACACCTAGGAGTATTCATACTCATATGAGTTGTCATGTTGACAACACAAGAGTTAGAAACTCTATTTTAGCACATGATGTCTACAACACTGGAGTTTGCATAATCAACTAAGTTGTCATGTTGATAACATAGTTTTTTGAACTCTTAATTAAGCACATGGTGTCTACAATATAATTTTATGTGACCCACCTTTATAGTCTTATCCTCTCATCATCACACTAACTCCTATGCTTAATGGAGGATAATCCACTTCTGGTGGATGTGTGCTTAGTTTTTGAGCTTATCTCTTTGCTCACTCCGAGACATTCTAGAAGCATTCTAGAGGCCTTTATATACAAACAAACCTAGTGTATTTGTACATCAACATTAATTTACATATATTTGAGAATACATTTTTTTAATTTTTAGACCAAACCCTTCCCTCTTCTTGTCTTTTTCTTCTCTGTGAAAGATTTTCTACATGCAGGTATTTGAGAGCTTGTGGATTTGACTTACATATTTTCTCAAATCCTACATGGTATCAAAGCTAGATCTATTGTAGCTTGTTCAAAATTTGGAGAGAAAGGGAGAGTAAGGGCACACCCCACTACCATGTGGATACCACATGGCACTATCATGTGGTAGTCCCCTTTTGTTCTGATGGCCTCCAAGCCATCAATTTTTTTCTAGTGAAATGCTAATGTCAACATGATGTCAGCACTACATCAACACCTCTTGCAAGCCCTTCAAGTCCTTTTTTGAGCTACTGTACATTTTTCTATGTAACTTGAGCATACAAACATTTTTTTTTTGTCTAAAAGAAGTGCTAGAAAGCTAGTTTCAAGATGGAGACATTGGTATGGGAGTTATTTGGTTTTGATGCAGTTTGGTTGCCTATTTTTGTAGTCAAATTTAGATGTTCTATTTTTTACTCCGGTGGGCATATCTTGAGCCTCCCCTCTCCATTTTTTGAAAATGTTATATTTTTGGAAAGTTGGTTCTATCATCTTTTCAGAAATGCTATAATTTTCTCTAGATTCTATCCTATGCTCTTTCTATCACATTTTTTTCTTTTTTGAACTACAGTGGATATCTTGGGTGTTTTAGGTCTGAGGATCATTTTTATGGCACAAGATCTTTTCTTCTTGGCTCTACTATCTTTTGTATTATCTCTTTGCCCTTTTTGACCATTGTTGGTATCATTTGTAAGCATTTTAATGTAAATAAACTAAGATAAAGTGCCACTTCTTGTTGTTTGAGATCTTTTCCATCATTGTAACTTATTGTACTCACACTACATTATAAAGTGCCAATGGGGGATAGTTGTTTTCCTTTTAGTGCCCTCTTCCTTTTTTAAGTGAATGTACCTTCCATGACATTATCCGTATGATGTGTCAATGGCATATGCCTTTATAAGTGTTTGTACCTCTTCATTACTCTCGATGTTCTTGGTTCTTTCTGTAGGTGGATTTTGGCCTACTTTCTCAGTTTCTTGACACCTCACCCTATCTTCATTAGGGGGGGTTCTTCTATTGTTTCTAATGCTCTCTTAGTTTGATGGAGTGAGCTATATATTCAGTATTTGATCCTATGTACTGGACGATTGCAGTGGCTAGATACCTATGCATTTCAATTAGATTGATCATTTACCTTATAGATACTCTTCTTTTCATCCCTACTTTGGTTATAGCCTTCTATTTTACTGGAGGTTCTTCAGATCAACAGTTACTCTTGACAGAGTGTGTGGCTTCTTCATACTTTAGTTATGTTCTTCATGATCTTCTTTTTGTTCCTATCTTCTTGGACATTCCTCTAGTTGGAGGCTTATTCAATCATTCACTAGTTTTTTTCTATCTATTTTTAGAGAGGGATTTTTCCCACTAGGTTTTCTCGTTTGTCTCTAGTTTACAGAGATTGCATTACATTTTTACATTGGTACCTAACATGGCCTAGTAACTAGGATCCATTATGCATTTCATCATAGCTTTTATGATCTTAAGTGCATTCCCCTAAGTTTCAGTTAAGGAGGGGTGTTAGTGTAAATAATTATTATCTATTCTTTACTCAAGTTTAATGAGGATAAATGCATTATTTTATTATTTATTAGGTTAGACACCTAGGAGTATGCATACTCAAATGATTTTTTATGTTGACATCATAAGAGTTAGAAACTCTATTTTAGCACATGTTGTCTACCACATTAGAGTTTGCATAATCAACTGAGGTGTCATGTTGAAAATACAGTTGTTCACACTCTTAATTAAGCACATGATCTCTATAACATAATTTTATATGACACACCTTTGTAGGCTTATCCTCTCATCATCACACTATCTCCTGTGCTTAATGGAGGATAATCCACTTCTAGTGGATGTTTACTTAGTTGTTGAGCTTATCTCTTCACTCACTCCTAGACATTCTAGAAGCATTCTTGAGGCCTTTATATACACACACTCATAGTTTATTTTTACATCAATATCTATTTGCATTTATCTGAGAATACAATTTTCTTATTTTTAGACCAAACCCTTGCCTCTTCTTGTCTTTTTCTTCTTTGTGACAGGTTTTCTATGTGCAAGTATTCGAGGGCTTGTGGATTTGATTTATGTATTTTCTCAAATCTTGCACATTTTTTCCATGTGGTTTTCTCTATTTCTCCTCTTTGTAGAGATTTAGTTTTTCTTAGGTATCTCATTAGGCCTTGTTACCAGGACCCAAATCTACTTTTATCATTTGTTTCTAAGTTTTTAGCTACTCCATAAATTTATCTTCAATGGGGTTTTAGATTAGTAAGATATTTTATACTTAAATCTATTTCACTTAAGCTACACTTTACACATCTAATAATTAATTCTTTGATTAGTTATTGTAATGCAACCAAGGGATGACCTTTTAGGGTTTGGGATTTCCTTTTATAATGATTGATCCCTCATTGTAATTTACTAATTGTCTTTTTATTATAGGAACCTTTCCTTCTTCTCATCAAGAATGTGTCATCTATGGATTTGGGAATTCTAGCCTGCATAGCTTTGGATACTCTCTTTCTAAGATAGGTGTTTGCATGTAGGTAATTCTTGGGAGCTATGGGATTGATTTTTCATCAACTTCAACACTAAAAAAATCCATGTCTGGATCAGTGGAAAGATTCAACATGCAATTAATTTTTTTTATAGATATTAAATTATTCTAAGGACTAAACCTCTGTTCAATTATTAATAGAGTGAAAATACTTGTGGATATTGATTTCCAATGTCCTTTTTCTCTCTAGAAATGGCTTTCTACATGAAAAATATTAGTGTCTTTGTATTACTTGTGTAGATATTTTTTATGATTTATTTATCTTATATTTTCACAACTTAACATTTAATGCTTATATTGATTTATTAGGTGGTTAAAATATATTTTGGTTGATTGTGTTAAAAATAATGGTAAATATTTATTCAAATTGATTATTGATTTAACACACCCACTCTTAGTTACCTTGAACCTTAAATATATTAACACTCTCATTATGCCTATCATAGATAGTTTAAATCAAAGTTGTGCCCTCTCCTTCAATATTTCTTACTCTTTTGAATTGTATTTCACATTTAAATCTCATTTTTTTACTTATTCTTATAATCTTCTTCAAGCCACTTATACACCTAAGGTCTCTAAGGGTTTTTTCTTTAATTGAACCCTCTTAGCTATAAATCCCACAAATGTGACATATAGTTGGGTATAGGTCAACGTCAACCTATACTACATGATTTTTTTGGTAGTATATTAGGGCCTATTTTTATAGTATAGGGCAAAAGCACAGATTTGTGTCACCATTTGTGATACAAAAACCTATTTTGGTCAAATCTCGTTTCTCTATCAAAACTCAATTTTTTTGAAAAACTAAAAATATGCTTTTAGAGATCTCAGATTCAATATCATCATTATATAAATTTTTGAGTGTTTTGATTAGTTATAACATGTTATAATCTCAAAATATTATAAGTTGATATTTCAACATTTCAAAATATGCTCCGTCAAGAAAGGGAAAAAAATAGTAAATCATATCAAAAAAATAAAAAATTTATATTTATCACTAGAGGAGAGAATTCTCTTCACGAATATGTAATTTTTTTTTCAAGAAGGTATAGATTTGATAGGGAAGTTTTGACAGGAGGAAAAAACTGATGGATTCTGACAAGGTCGAACTTGAGTACTTATAACAAAGAAAATATACATCAAAAATAATTATTTCTTTTTTTGTTCACTAGCTATACAGGTCATCTATAAAATATTTTCAAATCAGAACCAAAAAAGATGATTTGCACATACTTGTTTGACGGGAACTACATCCTATATTTTTTATAGTTAAAAAAGGGACTTCAAAATAAAATAAAATGAATAAATTCTCAGTTCAAAAAAATTATAAAAATTAGAGGCATAAAATTCATACAATTCTACACATTTCATCAGTTTACATCATCTTCATATTTTAAACACAAATACCATTTTTTTTGTCATTAATGTCGAACTGTCACATTCTGATATCACGTTTCTTTATAAAAGGTGACACAGGTTTGTGCTTTTACCCTATAACCGTTTACCATTAAATAGTCAACCCAACCAATTTTGGAGTCAAAATTTTCAATAAAATGAAGCCTTATCTTCATTCTCATACCGTGACATGTCAAGATATCAATGATTGAAATGCAAGAATATTTTGGTGATTTCAAGCAAGCAAGTATCCACTAAAGGCATTTATCCTTCATTTATCATTTAAACTTGTTGAATTTCCTTCTAAATAGATCTAGTTTATTTCCTCAATGGAGATAAGGGTGATCTACACATATTAATTCTCCTTTTATTCCTTAAAACTTCATTAAAAAAATTACAAACAACTTCTATATGAGGTTTTCTCTTACCTAATTTTTTTTAGATTATTGTGTTTGGTCAATGGTATTGCATCAACATATTTGATCACACATTGAGATAAATTGCATCTATATGGTATGATATGTTACATTTTTAGATTTAGTATTTACCATATGGTAGAAATTATTTTATTTAAACTCAAGGTTAATTATAAACTCTGTTGACAACAATGTTTCTCTCCATTTGTTGTCTATGTAGATATCACAAAGTTGTAGATTAGAATCTCAAAAGTTTGGAGTTGAATTTTTAGTTATAAACCAGAGATATTTAATTTTTCATCTCTCAGGAGTAGATCTATTGGAAACTTGCAATTGGAACAATGGTTTTTTTTCGTTGCTGTCAAATCTATAGATGGGACATATTGCTACCGAGTCTAAATATCATATCTATTTGATTGATGAAGAGGATTTAAGAGTTACTCATAATTATATCCCCTAGAGGAAAGGTGGAAGTTATGAAAATGAAGTCACAATGGAGATTTGATTAGATAGACTTTGATAAAGCAAAGTAATTATTTATGTCAAGAAAGATAAGCCAAGCAAAAGAGTAAATTACTAAGAAGTGTTGAGTAATGTTAGCATCAGCCATGCCATAGTTAGTGCCAAGAAAATCCAATGTTGACTGAGCATTAGTATGAATCAAGAAAGTTTATTGATGCCCAGCCAGAAATTTTAAATAATGACCAAGCATTTCATTGTTGACTAGGTGTTAGAATTCAATGATTGATGAGTGTTGTAAAAGATCAAATTCAAAGGAATTGTAAGATCAAGCTGGCTCAATTGATTTATTGGGAAACATAAAACATGTTTAAGATTCTATTAGTGAGCTAGATCATTAAATTCAAGATGGTGATTAGGTAAAGACCTAACAAAAGGATTCTAGAGAATTTTCTAGAGGATGACCAAGAAGTTGTATAGATACATTAAATTGAGTTGAAGTTGGTCATAAATGCTAAGATCTATGGTGGATGTAGAAAATCGTAAAGCAAAAATTACCTATTTAAAGGGATACCAGACCAAACTTGTGGTGCCATGTTTAGTCAAGCCTAGCCGAGTCCAGCCATTGTGTATGAGCGAGTTAATATAGAGAAAATGGTTGATTAGAAACACACAAGAGTGTAAATTTGAAGCTCAAGGAGAAAGCTTGTAGATGTGATTCTATTATTGATAAGTGATTAAGGCTTAAAAGTTGATGAGAATAGTAGCTGATTTATGGAAGGGCGGCCAAGAAAATCAAGATAACAGATCACAATGAAAGGCTTATTAGTGAAGTAACATAAGAAATAAAAAGATATTTGAACCAAAAAAAGTGACCTATAATCACATAGATCAAAACCTACTATTTCTTTCTTATCATGTAAATAGTTTTTATTGAAATCCTTTTAACAAATGTTGACTTAATAGTCATTGGAAGACATAACACTCTATGTAAATCCTTTAACTAGGTGACATTCTAAATGGAATGATCAAAGTCCTATTACAAGACCACTCCTAATAGGGTGATTAAATCCTCTAACCACATCACATTTAAGAGTGTGCATTGTAAACCTTTTACATGGTTGGCTTCTAAAAGAGCTCTCTTCAAAAGAGTGAAAAAGACTGACATATTGCTAGTGGTTTTTCCCAATTTGGGTTTCCACATAGAATCCTAGTGTCAAACTATGATGAATGTCTTATAAATATGTTACATGTGATGACGTTTTTATTATACAATGCAAGTTAAGTTTATGTCAGTTTCATAGTACTGACTAAACAACAAGTTAAGAGGGTTCAACTAAACATTGATGTATCTTTAATTTTTAATATTCCAAGTGGTACATATTGACCTTGTGTAATTTATTCACACCCCCCCCCCTCCCTCTCCCTCGCACCCCTCGTCTCAGGCAGTCTAAACATTTTTAACAATTGGTATTAGATATAATTTCTTAGTAAGATATGTTAGAAGCTACTTAAAGATAAAGATCATGATGAACAATAGAGATGTACCCAAGATGAATAAGGAGAACTTTCCTGCATGGTAGACCCTGATGAAGCCATACATACCCAGTATTAGTGATGTTGCTATCATTTTTCTAAGAAATGAATATATACAGGTAACAACTACTCATTTGACATCTAAAGAATTAAGACATAAGTCATATCACAACCAAGCAGTGTTGGAGATTTCCTCATCCCTAAGCCATGTTGAATGTGATGACCTAAAAGACTTCAATACTACAATGAAGATGTGGGATAGACTAAAGACCATATATGGAAATGATGGTAATTTACTAAGAGCTAGAGAGAAAAGTCTAAGAGATAAATTTGATGATATGATAGTGATGGAAGGTGAGAACATAGTACAATACTAAAAAATAGTTAAAGAGGTTGTTAATGGTATTCAAGGAGAAAATAGAACAATTGATGATGAAATAGTGATAAGAAAGGTATGGAAGACTCTAATCCCTATGTATGCCATTAGAGTCTCTGAATTTCAAAAAATGAGATGCACACTAGGTAACAATTTGACCTTAGAAGGTTTAGTTGGTAGACTTACTACTTTTGAGATGTCTAATTTTGATAACTACACACCTACTAACATTGAATCTGATTTCAAGTCACAACTGATTCTTACTAAGAAGAAAGGAAAAAAATGTGAAGAGTGAAAGTGATAGTTGTGATGATAAGATTGATGAACTTGAATCCTTCACTGTAGAAAGGTTTGGAAGAGTAAAAGGCAAATACAAAGGTAAATTACCTATCCTTTTTTTTTCATACAACAAAGTTAGTCATACTGGTGCTAGATAACTTGAGGGAGAAGATAAGGATGAAAATAAGGAAATCATGTACAAAGGAAGAAGAGTTGAAAAAGATGAAAAAAGAAGAAAGGATGACAAAGGTAATAAATCTTATTATATTGAAAAAGAAAAGAATGATAATGAATATGAGAGTAATGATGATGAAGTTTTCTATGATCCTATGAAAGAAGAGTCTAATGAAGATAAGAAATGCATTCATTTATTATGTTAATAAAAGTGATAGATGGATAATTGAAAGTGGATGTTCCAATAATTTGATTGGTGATAAAGAAAAATTTGAAGATATTGGTCCATAAAATTGTGGATGTGCTAAATTTGGTAATAATATCCCATTTTTCATAAAAGGTAAAGGCACTATTCAATTCTCTGACAAAATAACATGTAAAAATGTTACTGGGTTGAAGGACTTAACTATAATTTGTTGAGTGTTTCATAGCTAAAAATATTAGGTTATAGAGTTAAATTTTAAAACAAAAGGGCAAAAATACATGATGGCAATGGAAAGATAATTGGAACTAGTGAGAAGAAAAGAGGTAAATTATTCTATCTAGACCTATCAAAAGAAACATGTATGTTTGCACAACAAGAAGATGTTTGGTTATGACACAAAAGATTATGTCATGTGAATTTTGACAATTTGGTGAATATTAGTAAGATAAAGAAAGTAACATGATTACCTAAACTAAATATAGAAAATGCTATGTGTAAACAATGTCAATTAGGAAAGATGACCAAGTCTAGTTTTACGAGTAAAGCATATACTTGCACATGATATTTTGGATTTGGTTCCTACTAACCTATGTGGAAACATTGGTATTGAAATTTACTATGGATATCAATATTTCATTCTATTTATGGATGACTACTCTATAATGATGATTGTAATGTTTCTTAAAGTTAAATCTAACGCCTTTTAGTTATCCAAGTGGTATTTAGCCAGAGCTAAAAAAGAAATAGGGAAGAGTTTGAAGTGTTTGAGATCTGATAGAGGTGGTGAATTCATTTCACATGAGTTCAAAACATTCTACAATGACAGATGAATCAAAAGATAGATGTCAGCACCAAGGACCCCTCCTTAGAATGGGATAACTGAAAGAAGGAACATATCAATTATGGACCATACTAGAGAATACTAGTGATGGAGAAAGGAATATAATAGAAATATTGAAGAGAAGTAGTAATTATTGTTGTCTATACCTTGAATAGAGTTCAAATCAAGAAAGGTACAAATGCTACACCTTATGAACTATGGTTTGGTTATACTCCCAATGTTAAATATTTCAAAATATTTGGAAATATATGTTATATATTGAAAGATAACATAGATGAAAAACTTGATGCAAAAAGTTATGAAGGCATATTTCTAGGTTATTTCATAAAAAGAAAAGATTACAAGCGTTTAAATTCTAACACTAACAAAGTTTTGAAAAGTGCAAATGTGAGAATTGATGAGTTTCTAGAAAAAGGTGATGCTTCGTGTAATGAAGAACTTGAAGACTATAGTACATTCATCTATGTGGATGATGATGCTCCCAACACTCAAAATGAATAGACAAATCTAGCTACAAGTTCCCATTAGGTGGGAAATGATAAAGTGAAAATATAGATTGCCAAACAATAGAGAGTGGGTACCAAAAAATAGATTTTAGATGCTGAGTCACAGACAAGCAATGTTGATAACCAAATAGTGAATACCAAGCATTTAGTACCTAAACTAGAATTAGAACAAATAGTACAAAATGAACCTTAGATTATTTTCTAGATGAACCTAAAGAAGAGCCAAGAAGAAAGCTATTTGTATAGGAAAAATATGTGAGAAGACATCATAAACTTGATCAAATAATTGGAGATGTTGAATCAAGTGTTATGACATAAAGAAAACTCAAAGGTGACACATGGTTATTATGTGATTTCAAACCTAAATCAATAAAATATGCTTTAGATAATGAAGATTGGATACATGCTATGAATGAAGAAATCAACCTGATTGAGAAGAATAATACTTCATCTTTAGTATAAAGAGGTAAAGACAAAAATGTCATTGGTACAAAGTGGATTTTGAGGAACAACCTCAATGAAAATGGTGAAGTAACAAGAAACAAAGAAAGACTTGTATGCAAGGGTTATGCAAAAGAAGGAGTTTACTATGGAGAAAAATTTTCTCCCATGGCCAGACTTGAAGCAGCTAGAACTCTACTTGTTTACTTATCTTATATAAACTTCAAGGTATATCAAATGGATGTAAAATATGCATTTCTAAATGCTATAGTAGTGGAAGAAGTATGCATCAAACTTTTGAAAATAATTGATCAATTATATATTATCTTTGATGTTATACAAAATGTCATATCTTTACCAGTTAGTCTATGCCAAGCTCACTTGGATGATATAGACAATTTCGTGTGCGTGTCGAGCATTGTAGCATTTTCCAAGTTTAGAAGATAGTGTCTACCAAGCTCACTCGAGCATCAAAGATAAGTTCATGGAAGTTAAGTCTTAACTGAGCTTACTCAGGTAACAAAGGAAAGTTGGATGGAACTAGTCCTAATCAATCTCACTCAATTACCAAAGAATTTTTGTGAAGATGCAGTGTTAACCGAGTTCACTTGCTTAACACACATACATCTTTTAGTGTTAGTTTCTATCAACCAAGCTCAACTAATGGAGGATTTTCTTATTTTATAATATTGAGTTTAATGAATTTTTTGTTGGTTCTAAATAGTTAAGGAGATGAATATTAATTATTCTAAGTAGTATTTAAGTAAACTTGATAATGTTAATGATATAATTATTTTATCATCTTAAAATTGAAGCACTTCCATGTTAAGATCATTTAACCCTCTGAGTAAGGGGTCTAGGGTCATCTAAACTACCTTAAATGGGTCTTTGCATTGATTTGACTACTTTTCCCTTGTTCTTCTTTTCTCTCTTTATTTCTAGCCTATCTATGACAAATTGATCTATGAAACTGAGGACTTTGGCCTCTGGTTCAAGGATGACCTTTTGGGTTAAGGTCAACCTCGACTCTAACCTAGGTCAAGGATGACCTCAACTATAACCTAGGGCAAGGTCAACTTCGTCCCTAACCCCAAGCCTTATTTTTTAATTTTGATGAGCTTTGGGATCTTAGGCTTTGAAAAGTTTCTTTTCCCATTTCTTTTTTCTTAGGGGTTAAGGTTAAATGGGATTTAATTGTCCTATGTCAACCTTCTCTTGGAGTTAGTTCCCTAGATCTCTATATTAGGAAGCATCCTTCTCTCATTTTTCTCTAAGTAAGAAGATACATTAGGATATCGAGTGAACTATTACCTTTCTACATTCATTATTCCATGAAGTGAAGTTCTATCAAGTATTCAAGTGTTCAAGCATTCAATTCATCAAGAAGATCCATTATTAGCTATTGAAGGATTCAATATCTATGGAAACCTCTTATTGAAGATTTCTCTATCCACATTCATCCAAGGCTTCTTCTATGAAAAGATATATTCAAGATTGGTGTTGAAAATCTAATGACATTGATTTGAGATATCCTACATACATTGTACATACATTTGGAGCATCTATACTTGTGGATTCAAGGATTCAAATCCTCCACCAAGATTTCCATATAAGGTGAATAGGTCTATTTTCTTTATTTAGGAATATATATCATTTCAATTATATTTCAAGATTAATTCCAAATTAGGGTTTGACTAAGGTAAACCCACTATCCAACAAAAAAACCATTTACAGGTGTGGATCAACAAATTAGAGAGTAGATTCAAATACCCTTTCCATTGAACTTGCAAGATCCATGAACAAAAATTTCTTTAGAGCAGTGCACATCAAGGTTTAATTTTTAGGGTATGATTGTGCCCTAGCATAAGATTGTGCCTTGCCAATAGGGCCAAGGTTGACCTCCCTTCAAAAATACAAAATATTTCTGGGTTTTCTACCTCTCAAGATTTCCATTTTGGGGCAAGTTGTAAATTTTCCAAAAACCACATATAGACATTAGAAAATACCATTTTCTAGATTGAAGGTGGATATTTTTCTTTTATCTATTTTTAGGTTTTTGGAACACACTCTCCCATAATAGAAAGATCATACATAACCCCTCTCTTTCCCCCTAATTTTTATCACTTGATCCATTTCTCCATTGAACACCTCCTTCTGTTTAATCAACTTGGATCTCTCCTTTTGAAAATTAGGGTTAGGAATAGGGTTTTAATTTTATTTCTATTCATTTTGGTGAACACGTGATTGACAACTCTTTCTTTTTGGTGTTAGATTTAAATCTTGCATTAGATTTCCTTTCATATTATCTTATGTCAAATTAGATGCCCTATTGTGCTTTGTGGTGTTATATTTCCTTTCATTTTATTAGGTATTTTCTTGCATTAATATTAGATTTAGTTTATGCTCTTGCATTTTAAATTTACAAAATACATAATAATTGCAAAATCTCTTTAAATATATGAAAATATTGTTATCTATAGTTTAGTTTGTTTTCTTTGCATTGGCTTATGAGTTTTATTACTTCTATTCATACTTCTAATCTTAGGGTTAGATGCAGTCATAGAGTAAGGGTACCCTTGAGCCTGAGTCTTTTTCTCCTTTCCTTAGGATTCTAGAAGAAACTTTGATTCTTCTTGATTCTAATTCCCTTATGGAGAAAAATCTTCTCACTAATCTCATGATGAGGATGACTCTTTAAAAGCTCCTCCTAAACAAGTCCAAAAACTTTCTTACAAATTTGATAAAATGAGTAATTGGCTTCTTCAAGATAACCATAATCAAGATTATATTCAAGCTATAGACGCTCTTAAGAATGTTCTTCATTCTAATGAGAAAGGTGTTAATCTCTTGCATGGTATTATTAACCTTTAGCTCAAAAAAGATCAAGATTTAGAGTTCTTTCCTCTAGTCACTAGTGTTGAACCTTCTTCTATTGCTCTTCCTAGTGTTCTTACTTACACTCCTGCCTTGGTGACTATGATGGTTCCCTTGTGTCCCTTCTTATTTCACAAACTTCTTATCATAATGTTTCTTTTACTCATTCTACTCCTCTACCAATTGTAGTTCCAATTGTTCCTCCAGTTGTCTCTTCTATTCCTGCAACTTCATACAGTTTACCTATTGTATATCTAATGTTTCTATTTCTTCTAATTCTTCTCACGATTCTACAATTATTAGTATGGCTCAAACTGTGTAATCTTTACAACAACAACTTGCCTCCTTGACTCAAAAAAAGTTTAGTATCCCTACTTGTGACATGAGAAGTTCCTCGTCATAGGATATTATTTGAACTCTCATTTCGTAGCAAGCCAATATGCCTGATCTTGAGAATTATAATGGTAAGGGAGACCCTGTTGATCATTTTAAAACATTTCAAATCCTTTGTAGTAATTATTCTCATGATCATAGGATTTTACCTAAGTTTATTACTCAAAATTTTTGTGACAAGGCCTTACGATGGTTTTCATCTTTGACTCGATATTCTATTAATTTATTTCCTCAACTTGCTAATGATTTTATTCAAAAATTTCAAAAAAACACTAGCTCGCAAGTGTCTTTGACCGATTTGATGCATTGTAAACAAAAATCTAAAGAAAAATTGATTGAATTTATTGGTAGATTTAAGCATTTGCATCATCATATTTCCTATCCCTTTCCAAACATTGATATTTAGTGTA
>CM053786.1:67643894-67703894 GCA_028749045.1 Cupressus sempervirens
TTATCACAATGCTACAATATAACTCATCAAGTATACCCTGTGGGAATATTTACATGTTGCATGTCCATTGAGGTACAAAATTACATAGTAAAATAAAATAAAATAATAAAAATATTATGAAATGTTCATCGCACCCATTATCTCAACAATCTCCCACTTGTATATATTGCATAGGGTCAATCTATAGCCATATACATGAACAAGGGAACAATCCCTCCTAGTACATCCACCAACATGGATCAAAGTATACCAAGTGTTCCATCCTAGTACCCACAACAAAATCAAAGTATCCAAAATCTCAAACACGACTGATCTAACCTCCTATTATGTCACTACTACCGAACATATATAGAAGCCATCTAAAGAGAAAATCACCAAATCTATCACATTAGAAGATCATAAAATCCTATACCAACTAAAATACCAAGCACACAAATTTTGATCCAAAGGTAATCACATGTACTCATAGTTGTCAAAAAATCCATAACTGAAATAGCACGCACAACAAGTGCCAAACGCATCCAACTATACATATCTCTAAAGGTATACAAAGTGACTCTTATGTCATTAACATATCAAATCTATAACCTACAATTACAAGCCTCAAGTGTAATACTTGTCACATATATACCAAGAAGCTCCCACTGCAAAAGATAATGTCAAATCTATAACCAGTCTACTCACAACATCTTAAATAAATGAATCCATGTAGTCTCAAGGACATCCACAATACATAAACCAATAATTTGCAAGAACAACTCTCATGAAAAAACTTCAATGGTCTCCCAAGTTCTCCACAAATATTAGAGGAAAGAGATAAAGGAATAACCATGTCATCTATCACATGAAATACATGAGAAAAAACTAGTGATCATAATCTCTAACCAATATCAAATCCAATTTAAGTGAAACTAAACATCTAGGAAAATAACCAAGACCAAAGAGAAGCCATGCAAATAATAACCTACATCATGTCCTTCTGCATAAATCTCCAGATGTAAACTTTGCAAGTATGATTTCCTTCATAAAAACCCAAAAAGAAGCCTCAAAAAAACCCAAACCATACCATATAACTAATCATGGATGTAAGCCTCATACAAGAAGATAAAACTCATAAACTATTCCTAAACCAAAGATTATGCCCAATACAAAATCGTCTCCCAAACTCAACTAGCATAACAATAATTAAAAATGGAGATAACCAATGCTAAACCATCTCTCAATTGAACCCTCTAGAACTAACTTATGTACCATAGCTCAAGATCTATATCCATGAGAGAAGGATAAACATAATGCACCTAAGAGAAACAATGGGCTATACCTCTCAAGTAGCAAACCGTCGAGTAGACCAAGTGTGGGGAATGAAAATACTCATTAAGATATCCAAGTCTCCAACCAAAACTCATCTAAGAAAAATCTCCTCTCAAGTCCAGATCAAGTGAATGCCCCTCAAAATTCTTCTTAAAACCATAAATCATCCCAATGAATACTTCTCTAATCCAAGAGAAATCACCATCTCTAAGTATCCATGAGCACCTGTAACCAATCAATCCATGCCAATTTCAAATGCAACATTACAATATCATGAAGTATCCAACTTATGATTAGTGTACTCAATACCAAGAAACTAAACAAAGATCAATGTCAAAGTTCCAACCATGGCCTTAGGAACATAAACATGACAACATGATCTTACCATATCAACCAAAGAGATAACATGCTCCATATACACATACTATAACATGTCAAAACTCTAAACATGTATCAAGAGTATATTAGGTAAAATCATAAATCTATGTCACCGTTTGTGATACAAAAACCTGTTTTGGTCAAATCTCATTTCTTTATAAAACTTCAATTTAAAAAAAAAAACTAAAAATACCCTTTTATAGATCTCAGATTCAATATCATCATTATATAAATTTTTGAGTGTTTTGATTAGTTATAATATGTTATAATTTCAAAATATTATAAGTCGATATTTCAACATTTCAGAAGATGGTCTCTCAAAAAATGAAAAAAAATAGTAAATCATATCAAAAAAATAAATAAATTATATTTATCACTAGAGGAGAGAATCCTCTTCATGAATATGTAATTTTTTTTCAAGAAGGTATAGATTTGATAGGGAAGTTTTGACGGGAGGAAAAAATTGTTGGATTCTGACAAGGTCAAACTTGAGTACTTATAACAAAGAAAATATATGTCAAAAATAATTATTTCTTTTTTTTTTCACTAGCTATACATGTCATCTATAAAATATTTTCAAATCATAACAAAAAAAGATGATTTACACATACTTGTTTGACAGGAACTACATCCTATATTTTTTACAGTTAAAAAAAGGACATCAAAATAAAATAAAATGAATAAATTCTTGGTCAAAAAAATTATAAAAACTATAGGCATAAAATTCATACAATTCTACACATTTCATTAGTTTACATCATCTCCATATTTTAAACAAAAATACCATTTTTTTTTCATTAATGTTGAACTGTCACATTCTGATATCACATTTCTTTATAAAAGGTGACACAGGTTTGTGCTTTTACCCATGACATAATAATGGAACCATCCTCACACCAAGGATAACATGTCAAACAAAATCATAAACCACACCTTTACCAAAAACTTTATTAGTCCTCAAGATGCAACCATCTCCATACACAATGAAGAGAACATCTCCACATACCATGAAGAACCATCTCCACACAACATGAAGATAACCAAGAGCTCCATGCGTCCTCAAGTTCTAACCATCTTCACTCACCATGAAGATAGCCAAGTGCACCATGCAAATGTCAAAGATGCTTCTATAGCAACATGATCTAAGACAAACCTCCAAAATCTAAAAACACTCAATAAATTTATCAATGCCATAAACTCCCACTCAACCATGGTACCGAGTCATCCATGACATCTTATAAATCCATCTCCTACACAAGGATCCTCTAGGTCTACACTCACACAACCAAAGTGTCAGTACCAAGTGAAACCATTACTATCACAAGTTCCCATCACTATCACCTCATCACTATCACAAGCTCCCACTAAGCTATGTATCCAAGCTATCCATGACATCATGATGAAAAAACCATTCTTTAAACATGAGAATCAACCAAAGCATCAACACATCAAAGAACTCAAAGTGCAGATAATGATCTTCTCAAATGAAACCAAATAACCATTATCGTCAACTAAGAAGATATAACATCATAACCAAATCATGAATCCAAGCCAATGAACACCAAGGATATACATATATATCTAATCATGTCATGCTAAAATCTATGGCACCATGATCACATCCCTAAATGATGTAGGAGTGTTGAGCTTGAATTTTGGTGGAGTTATGATTTTCATGGTTAGAGATGTGTTGGGAACACATTGGGGAACCTTTATTCATGAATGCATAGAGATTAGATGAATTGATTTGAAGTTTGAGCAATTTTTAGTTTGCTACTGGAACTGTGTTTTTCTAGCTTTTGGGTGCCAGTTGTAGGCTATTTAACTACTTATACTTAATGAATGAGAGGATTCTTACTTTAGGGATTAAAGAGGTCCTAGATTAATATCTATATGCCAAGGCACAAGTTCTAATTCATTATAGGTTGGGAAATATGTCAATTATCCTACAATATCAATTTCTTCTAGTTTTGCATGGCAGTTTTCTCTACCTGACTTTTGGAGTGGATGCATAGTTTTTATTAATGAAACAACCTTTTAACATTTAAAGAGTTTTAGAGGACCTAGATTAATACCTCTTGTTTGAAGCACAAGTTATAATTCAATTAGACCTTTGAAATATCCTAATTTTACTTGAGTATCAATTTTTGGGTGTTTAATTGTTGTAGTAGGCTAACTTGTAGCTTATATTGGTATAATTAGGGTCTGTGGTGGAGTCTTTTAGTCATCATTTAAGATAGAGTGGTTCATTTATTCAGAGAAGGAGTGAGTGTGGGAGCAACTATATAGCGAATTTTGCTGAGTTTGTGGACAGAGAGCTAAATATTTACAGTAGGATTATGATAGAGTTGTGAATGTGTGGACAAAGCATTGAATCTGAGATAGTTTACACTTGGATCTTGGAGAAAAATTTGAAAAGGGCTAGTTGCTGAGGCTTGAAAAACAAGAAGATTTCTTGGTGGGGTTGCGAAAACAAGTTGAGATCTTCCTTTGAGGTTTCTACTAGAGTGTGAATCTAGACTAGATAGGTTTGGATTGGATCTTGAGGGATCTTTTAGAAAAATTACTTGCTTTGTATTTGGCCATAACTGAGAAGGCCTTACAGCCCAACACATTGCATGTAATTAGTTATATCTATGAATATATTATTGTAATTTGGTATCAGATCTAGCATTATTGCTTCTTTTTGTTGTGTTTCTACTCTCTAATTATATTTCTAGGGGCTATTACATCTCCTTTGAGGATTCTCTTGCCCTGTACTATACCACTAAACTGAGCATCTAACTCTCAATGTGTCCAACCTATCAACATAAAATAGTCAACCAAAATCCTCCACCATAACTGTACTTGGTAACAACATCTCATCCCTTCTATGTGAAGAAAAATGAGAAAATCATGTCACTTAAGGCATAGAAAATCCAAATCCAAGCTACCAATCTGAATATGCATCAATAATGAAAGATCAATGGGCAAAGACAACCCATAACCAAGTCATAAATGCAACCTATAAGTATAGACCACTTACAACACTAGATAAATTGTAGACCTAAGAAGTCATCATACATATCCAAACCAAACATTAATGCCCATATCATCATGAGATCAATCTAAAATATTAATTGAGTATTCAATGATATTGAATCTTAAATCTCCAAAATATACAATGCCATAAACTCATAATATTACCATAGTCAATATATATCATAATCTATTTAGATTAATATATCTCCAAATAAACCATACCAAACCTATACCAAATTTGAATCAATGTGTAGAGCTCTCCAAGAGCTTTCTGTTGACTACTCGAAGTCCAAAATCTAACTTTGTATGCCTAAGTTATGCCCTAATCTGTGCTCAAAATAAATAACATTTGAATTTTGGGCTCTTAAAACCCAATGAAATGTTAAAACCACAAAAAATAACCTTTACCAAGTTGCAATGCTTTGAATTAGCTTTCCAACATCTATAAGAAGTCTGAAATCTTTTATTCTAAGAGAAAGTTATGGTTGTTTTACTAAGACATACTTTTTACCATTTTCACTGCAATTTTTTTGTGATGAAAATTTTGATGGGAATAATTTTGACGGCCATCATGGGCTGAAACTAAAGGACCTTTTCATTTCCTCTGAACATGACCAAACTAGGCATATTATAAACCAAAATTTATGAAAATGTCGACCCAGATCCAATGGTGAGATTTGAGGTCATTTATGCAAGCTCCCTCTAAAACCCTCATTTAAATGAAACATCTGAAAAAATCTTTTGTCTAAAAATTTCACATGCCCAAAAACTTTGAACATCTCATCATAACAACAAATTCAAAACCCTTAGATCTGCAATGAAAACTCATATATCTTTCCTTTTATTTTATCCTATCATGCATTCTCATGGATTTAATCTAGGGTTACAATAATACAACCATAGCTCTAATACTACTTGTAAGGAAACTTACCAAAAATAATATAATTGTTTCCACATAACCCATAATAGATCTTAAATACACATGCAACTAAAATCCACATACAAGAGAATAGACAATATACGAACAAAAATTGTGACACAAGATATACACTAGGAAACTCTTATTGAGGGAAAAACTTAGCCTCCAAAAGCATCCATCACCACATATTAATCAACAAAAACACAATTGCAATACAACCATGTAAGCCTTCAAAGCCATAGCCACAACTAAGAAATCTATGTAAGAAAGCATGAATCCACACATCCCATGACATGATTCCAACCTTCACAAATGCTTCCTTGGCTAACCTATCAAGCCTTGTCTTGCTTGACTCTTTACCTTTTTGCCTTTTTGTCTTGTCTATATAGCGACTACCCTTGTGGTAGCTTATTTAGTAGAAAGTCCAACAAAACCACCAAGTGGTATTACATAAACCATGTGCTTCCTAACCCATTGACCCCAAATTTAATATTGAAAATTTAATTTTTTTTTTTGATATTAAATAATTACATAAAATATTATCACAATGTTACAATACAACTCATCAAGTATATCCCATGTGAATATTTACATGTTACACATCCATAAATGTGCAACATTACATAATAAAATAAAATAAAACAATAAAAATATTATGCAATATATGCAACACCCATTATCTCAACATGCATTGAGTCCATACTCTTGATAAACTAGGGACTTAATGTATCATGTTAACATAGAAGCACTTCCATGTTAAGAGCATTTAACCCTCTGAGTAAGTGGTATAGGATCATGTCAAGTTCCTTAAATGGTTCTTTACATGGATTTGACTATTTTTCCACTGTTATGCATTTCTCTCTTTATTTCCAACCTATTTCTGACAAAGTAATCTATGAAACTGAGGACATTGGCCTCTAGGTCAAGGATGACCTTCTAGGTCAAGGTTAACCTTGACCATGACCTAGGTTAAGGATGACCTCAACCCTGACTTAGGACAGGTTCAACCTCATCCCTCACCCTAGGTCCTATTTTCAATTTCTAGGAGTTTTGGGATCTTAGGCTTTGAAATATTTCCTTTCTTTCTTTTGGGTTGGCTATTTTAGGTTTTAGAATGGAAGATTCTTAAATTGCATTTAATATCTAGGTCTATTCCTAGGGGTTAAAGTTATATGAGATTTAATGCTCCTATGTCAACTTTCTCTAAGAGTTAGTGCCTAGATCTCTATATAAGGAAGCCTCTTCCTCTTATGTTTCTCTAAGTCAGAAGATGCATTGTGATACCAAGTGAACTATTACCTTTCTACTTCCATTATTCCATGAAGTGAAGTTCTATCAAGCATTTAGGTGTTCAAAAAATCAATTCATCAAGGAGATCCATTGTTAGCCATTGAAGGATTTAATATCTATGGAACCCTCTTGTTGAAGATTTCTCTATGCACATTCATCCAAGCCTTTTTCTATGCAAAGGTATATTCAATATTGGTGTAGAAAATCTAATGAAATTGATTTGAGATATCCTACATACATCCTACATATATTTGGAGCATCCATACTTGTGGATTCATGGATTGAAACCCTCCGTAAAGATTTCCACATAAGCAAGGTGAATAGTTCCATTTAATTTGTTTATGCACATATATTGGTTCAATTTGATTTCAAGGTTAATTCAAAATTGGGGTTTGACTTAGAAAAACCACCCATCCAACAACAAAACCATTCTTTTTATACATATAAGCGTTGAATAGTGAATTGGAGAGTAGATTTAAATACCCTTTTCATCATACTTGCAAGATCCATGAATTTTTTTTTTGTCGGAGTAGTGTAGGTCAAGGTCAACTTTTTGGGATATGACTATGCCTTGCCAACATGGTCAAGGTCAACCTCCCTTCAAAAAGACAAAATATTTTTTGAGTTTTCTCTATCTCAATATTTCTAGTTTGAAACAACTTGTAGATATTCTAGAAACTACATATAAACATAAAAAAAAATATTTCCAAATTCAAGGTGAGTATTTTTCATTTAAGTTTTTTCCACATAATCTCCCATAATAGAAAGCTCACACACAATCCCCCTCTTTCCCCCTATATTTCATGACTTGATCCATTTATGCATTGAACATCTTGTTGGGTTTAATCAACTTGGATCATTCCTTTTCAAAACTAGGGTTAGGAATAAGGTTTGCATTTTCTTTTCATTCATGTATATGGTCAAGTTAAGGATTGAATGAATGTGTGGGAGGTATGAGGATTCTTAGAGGAAATGAATTGGAATGATAAGAACAATATCCTTATTGAGTAACAAAGATCAATTTGATTAGGAAGGATCAAGTGTACAAGATAGAATTGAGATCTAAATTAACAATACTGTTGCATCAACAATTAGTTCAAATCATTATTACTACCTAACCATTGTAGCATTCTATTAAATCTCTTAACTAAGTTGGTTTAACAACTATTTTTCAAATCCTCTAACAAGGTGGAATTTCTAGATTGAAGTGTATAAAGATGTCTAAAAAGGTCACTCTTAATAGGGTGATTAAATCCTC
The DNA here is from genome assembly GCA_028749045.1 of Cupressus sempervirens. Classification (NCBI taxonomy): domain Eukaryota; kingdom Viridiplantae; phylum Streptophyta; class Pinopsida; order Cupressales; family Cupressaceae; genus Cupressus; species Cupressus sempervirens. Next base: position 67,652,072 of record CM053786.1, read on the forward strand.
TAATAGGGTCACACCTAATAACATGTTTTGTAACCTTTAATAGGGTCGGCTCCTAATAAGGCTTACTTTAGAAGAGTAAAAATTAGTAAATAGTTGCAATTGATGGTTTTTCCCAAATCCAATTTCCACATTAAATATTTGCATTACTTATGTTCATACAATTTCTTTTATGTAAGAAACTAAGTTAATTAAGGTTAATCACATTTAATATATGAATATCTATATGTTTAGTATTTTTTGAGTTACAACATATTGTTATTGTTAACCATGTTCCTGTATGTTAATCAAGTAACAACAATTTGAGTAGAGTTTATGTTTTGTATTGATATCTATTGTATCTGAGATTTATTTTAGTGGTAATTCATTCACCCCTCTCCTATCAATTACTCCTCTTATATTTCCAATAATTGGTATTAGAGTTTTTGGTGCTCGTAGAGAAGATTTCAAGGACCCAAGCTAAAGATATAGATTTCTTATAGGAGAGAGATTCCCAAGTTGAACAAAAGTAACTTTGATTCATGCATAGAACTTATGAAGCTACATATAGTAACCACCAGTGATTCAAATCTAAAATATTTGAATGCGAAGTATAAGACTCCTACTAGAATAATGACTAAGGAGGAGATCGATGAAAAGAAAAATCATAATATAATGATGATTGACATTGCATCAACTATTAAGTATGCTAAACTTGATGAGCTCAAAGGATGTTCGGATGTGGAAAAAGCTATAGGATATCTATGGAGGAAATGATAATGTGAGAAGAGCCAAGAAATAAAGCTTGAGAGGTCAATTTGATCAAATTAAAATGAGAGAGTGTAAGGATTTTTGTTAAGAAAAAAAACCCAAGATCAAGGAACTCAAGCACAACCACAAGAATAGACCAACAAGGTATGATTAGAATAACAATATCCAAATGAATTGATGTATTTTCATGTCATGTACATACACGCTAGGAGTACCTATATATAAAGGCCTCTAAGATGCATCTAGAATGCCTTTAGAAAGAGCTAGGAGATAACCATGACAACTAGGCACACATCCACTAGAAGTGCATTATCCTCCACTATAGATTAGAGGATAATTATGACAAGGTGTATCTCATGTAGAGATGTTGTAGACACCATATTCTTAAATTAGAGTGCGAACTCCAATGTTGTAGACACCATGTGCATAAAAGAGTTGCTAATTCCTATGCTATCAATAAGACAACATGTAAGAATACACATACTCCTTTGTGTCAAACTAATAAATAATAAAATAATGCATTAACCTAAGTTAAATTAAGTAAACTATAAATAGTAAATTCATATTTACACCAACACCCCCCTTAAGTGCAACATATGGGAATGCACTTAAGCTCAAAAAAGCTAAGATAAAAAGGCATTAACGACCCTGGCTACTAGGCCATGTGAGGTACCCATGTACAAAAGATAATGAAATATCTCATAAAGTGGAGAAAGAGGGAAAACCTCATGGGAATAACCCTTCCCCAAAAAGAGAGATGAAAAAAAAAGATGCATGGATGGATAGAGTAATCAAGACCTGGTTATTATGACATACATCAGGTATATACAATAGAGAATTATGAGAAGGACGAAACAACACAAGAGGAAAAAGGTCCCCCCTACAAGAGAGAAGAAGAAGAAAGGAGATAAGGTAGCCCCCCTCCCCCCCCACCCCCAAATGTAGAATGTTGATCAGTGATAGCTGCTTTGATATAGAATCTGATCCATAAAGTTGAATAGTGTTCCTCCCCTTTGGAAGAAACAGTAACAGAGGTACATGTGAGATGCTTCCCCTATGCATAGAAAGAATCCTCATGATGAATGGTGTCTCTAAAACCTACTCAACTATCCCTATTTCAATGCTGATGATTGTATTTTCCAACACTGCTAAAAAAATAAGTCTAGATCTAGCAAGGATGGATGTAGAACCTATCCCAAAGAACCAAAATGTCTCCACAAATGATAAAGAGACCTCTAACAACTATTGTACATAAGGATCCACAATCATATCAACCTATAAAGATTGATCATGTAGAGAATGGAAAAGATGGTTAGAGTGAGCCCTCACAACAACTGAAGAAGGTTCTTCTTCATCAAAGAGAAGATGTATATCATCAATGATGTCTCCCAAATCTGCAATGTGTGACTCCACAAAGAAACCTAAATATCTGTCAAGAAGTCATCCCTTGATGCTAGAACTGGAAAAAAAGGTGTACCCAACTATGTTGAATGGCATGGACCTATCACTATAGTAATGTAAGCATGTAGAATGTGTTGATGTTGTGACCTTTTGCTATATCTATGAATAGGATCCCACATATTTGAATTTGTTGAATCACTATTTCTACTATCACTATCAATTTCCAAAATGTATGAAGTATGAAGAGGATTAGAGGATAAGCTAGGTGAACTTTCCTCAAAGTGAACATTCCTCTCTATAAAGATCTCATGAGTCTCAGGCTCCATAAGTCTATATAACTTAACACTTTTGTCATATCCAATTAAAGTACAAGGCCTAGGTGGTGATGCCTTGCATTCTCTTGAAGATATGTTTTCCCATGTTGGACAACCAAAGACTCTAAAGTGTTTCACAACTGGATTTATACCACACAATGCATCAAGAGGAGCCTTTCCATCTAAGACATTATGAGGAGACCTAGTAAGTATGTGATTGGCACTACTTATAGCTTCAACTTCAAGTGATGGATCAAGAGACTTAGCTTGAATCATGCAACTTGCCATAGGCTTAAGAGTTCTAATCCTCATTGCTACAACATTTATGTTTTTTAGACTAAATGCTCCAGGATTTTGAAGATGAATACCCTCAAGTTTAGAAAAGTCTCAAAGTCTTGAGTTCACATATTTGATTTCATTGTCCATGTGAAGAACTTTGATGGCTTTCCTTGATTGCTTTTCAACGTGACTCTTGAAGGATAGAAACTTTTCAAACACTTCATTCTTGTGATCAATAAAGTAAACCCATGTGTAGCATGGAAAGTCATCAATGAAAGTGAGGATATAGTGACCCTAACTAACTAATGTTACTACAAAAGGACCTACTAGGACTATGTCAACCAATTGAAGAACACTTGATGCTCTTGAAGGCTTCCCCTTATCAAACTTCTCCTCTAGATGCATATCCATTGAAAATGTTGAAGATTCACGCTTAGTAAAGTTGATTGTAGGTAGACCCTTGAAATTTTTGTTTAAGAATAGTTGATGGAGATAGCGGAAGGCAAGATGTCCATACTACTCATGTAGTAATTTATTTTGTGATTGAGATTGTGCCAACAAGGGATGTGAAGGAGACTTAGGAACAAAGTGGGAAAATGAATATAACCTTGTGTTATGGTTAACTTTACTCACTATAGCCAAGGAATCATGTTTTAGATTGCGCTCCATTAATAAATTAGGAAGAAACTCAACTTTATTGCCATATCCATAGTGGGCGATTTAGTATATTGAGAGGAGATTAGAGCTAAGATTAGGAACATAGAGAACGTCTTTGAACTCTCCATTTTCCATCTCCGCATGTCCTTTCCCTTCAACTTCTATTTTTGTATCATCCCCTACAAAGATGTGAGCTACCTTAGACTACTTCAATCAAGAAAAGTCTCCTTTTGAAGAACCCATATGATATGAGGCACCTGAGTCAAGAATCCATTCCCTTGAAGAACTTGAATTTTCCATAAGTGCTTGCCCTTTTGCCTTTGAAGTAGGTAGAGTTGAATCCTTGGAAGCATTTAGAATATTGATTTTTTTCTTCTTCAGTAGGTTTTCAAACTCATTGATTATCTTAGTCTTGCAATATGCACAAAAAAGTTTATCATTGTTTCCCTTCTTGTTGGAAGAAGAATTACCTTGTTGTGAGGAGGAAGATTGTTGTGTCTCAAATTTAGATTTTTTCTTCCACTGCTTTTTCTTACTGTTGGTAGAACTTTTTCCACTTTGACTTGATTGGTTCTCATTACTAGCCACTAATTCTTTGGTCTTTGATGACGTGAGAATTTCCATATCTATCAACTTGGATTTTTCCATCATCAACATTTCTACAAATGCATTAAATGTAGTCTTAGTGAAGGCACTTCCCATGGTCAAACTATGAGTGTTGTAAATCAAAATAAAAGATGCATACTTTGAAGGTAGCCTCTTCAAGGTGTGATGAATCAATTGATCATTCTTCATGGGATTACCACAATTTGTAAGTAGTGCTCTCAACTCATTGGCTTTGTTGATATAACCTTGAATTGTGTCCAAATTCTTAGGATCCAAGAGAAGTAGATCATCCTCAATTTGTAATCCCTTTTCCTCAAACACCTTACCATACAACCCTACAAATTTGTCCCAAGTAGCCTTGGTTTCCTTGAAGTTAGGAATGTAGAAGAAGAGTCTATGTACACAACTCTTGATAATGCCTAAAGCTTGATTGTCCTTAATTGTCCAATCAATTAGTGTTGTAGCATTAGTGGGTTTGGTAATTTTACCATCAACATATAGATTAAAATTTTTTTCCATTAGTCTACTCCATACAATATCTTTCCATGCAGTATAATTGTGTGAAGTTAGAAGTGGAGTTTTAAGTGAACCCATGATTTAGAAAATTAAAAGAGAACAAGAAAGAAAGAGAGAAACAAGAACACAAGATACACCCCCCCATTCACTCAATCAAAGAAGACCCCTTCCCCCCACTAGAAAGAAAAAAAAATGATGCTTTTGGAACTTTATATGTAGTGCATGTACAATAGGCCACTTGTCAAAATATACAATGTGGACTTCTAATTTTGTTGTTCACAACTGCCTTTTGAGGTTCAAATATTGTACTAAGAACTTTAGCTTAGATGTACAACAATTTTGAAGAGTAAAAGATATAATTCTAAAATTAATATTTTTGTCCACACAACACTATAATCTGGTCATAGACTAGGAATGTAGACAAAAAATTGAGCACTTTCAAAAAGATGAAACCTAAAAAATGTGTATAGATGAGTTTGTATGGAGTGTTTGAAGTTGTAAATGCAATATTGGATAGGTACAGTGCCAAAAAATATAATTTTTGACAAATCCATGCAAAAAAACTAGAAAAGAACAACACCATTGAAAAATTCTAGAAATTCTACCCAAAATAAATAAATAAATTATACTTGATTTTGAGTTTGAATGACTAAGTTATGGCCTCAAAAAGTTGGACTATGAAATGACTGTTAAATGGTAGTTCTATTTTCCTTGTGGATGATAGTCAAATGGCCATCAATTTTAACACAGTAAAATGCTTACGTTAGTAAAAAAATGGCCTCTTGGGTGAGATGGTAAGTGATGTCAGTTGTTGACATATCAGTACAAAATTGTATGAATAGTTGAGTTAGAAATGATGTAGAAGCTGGCTGGTCAGTATGATGAGGCAATTGAGTCAGCAAAAGGTGATGTATAGTGACTCACTATCAATGTAGTGAATACGGGCCACAAACAAGGCACTGAGTTGGAGTCAATGACTTCTAAACATATGTGGTAGGAGCACTATCATTGGTAGAATAATTTGTCTCCATGTGGTAGGTACCTTTGATTATATAGGTCACTAGTAGGAGGGTCAAAGTTTCTTGGTGAGAAGATTATGAAGCCATCAACAACTATCATGTAGTGTCACATGTCTGAAAGTTTCTTGCTACAAGTGTGGTCTATTTTAATAGGTGGAGTGAGAGTTAAGTGATGGATGGGCAATCTTTTCCTGTGGTTGAAAAGATGTATCCCACATGCACCACACTGGTACTCTTTAGACTTGTTAAAAGAAAAGGTCTGGGGTGATATAGCAAAGAGCCACCGAAATATGAGTGGCTCACTGATGTATTGAGGTTCTTGTTAGTTATTATATGGCCAAAAAGTTATAAATGACTAGATTTATTTGTCGGTGTATGTATAGATTGTGGCTCATGGTTGGTGGCAAAATTTGCAGTGCGCCAGCCAAAATTTGTGTGAGCTGATGCTAATATGAATGGAATATTCTAATGTAACAGTGAATATTCACTATGGGGGTCGAGATTTCACCACCTGATTCCTGCAAAAAATTCCACCAATTTTTTTTTTTAAATTCCTTTGAAAATGGTAGAAAATTGTAGAGAAAATAAAATACCAATCTAAAAAAATAAATTTTCATATCTAAAAAATGATCATATCAAATTTGCAAATTGGGCCTTCAGGTGTCCGCTTGCAAGAATTTTTTTTTCTCAAATGTTATTGTGCCCTAGGGTAGGCAATTTTGTAGTCAAAGTTCACCAAATCGATGCTCCAGACACAATGATGAGGTACACTTTAGTTCTAGACACTCCCAATGACTATGATACTTTGAGTCTAGGTTGACTTCCCTTTGAGAGGTGAGGCAAGAAGATTGTCTTGAATGGCTATGTGAAGAGAAATTAGCTTAGCTCTAATACTATGTAAGAATTTTCCTTATGGAAAAATCACCCAAGATCAAGAAACTCAAGCACAAGCACAAGAATAGACCAGAATAACAATATCCAAATGAATTGATGCATTGTCATGTCATGTACATATACACTAGGACTGCCTGTATATAAAGGCTTCTAGGATGCATCTAGAATGTCTTTAGAAAGAGCTAGGAGATAAGCATGAAAACTAAGGATACATCCACAAAAAGTTGATTATCCTCCATTGTAGATGAGAGGATAAGTATGGTAAGGTGTATCTCATGTAGAAATGTTGTAGACACCATGTGCATAAAAGAGTTGCTAACTCCTATGTTGTCAACAAGACAACACATAAGAGTGCGTATACTCCTAGGTGTGAAACTAACAAATAATAACATAATGTATTAACCTAAGTAAACTTAAGTAAAATCTAAATAGTAAATACTCATTTACACCAACAAAGAGGATGAAAACATTGAAAAATATGTTGACAGAATCAAAGCTAGTGTCAGTGCTATCAAAGCCTCTAGCAGGACAATTGAAGATGTGGCAGTGTTAAGAAATGTACTCAGAACCCTTCTTCCTATCTATGGAATTAGAGTGTAGGATATTCAAGAGATGAGATGTTATCCAAATAATAAGATAACCTTGGTGCTCTAGTGGGAAGATTGACAACATGTTCACTAGATAACTATGATAATTATGTTCCTAGTTGGAGAAATGTTGAGTCTACATTTGAAGCCAAGTTATCACTCAAGAAAAAAGCTACAAAGTCTCTAAAGGAAAAAAATTTGAAAGTGAAGAAGATATTTTTTAAAATGATCTTGAAGCCATTGAAGCATTTCTTGCAAGGAGGTATCCCAAAGGCAATGAAAAATAAAAAGCTAAAATTCTTCTAACATTTTTTTCTTGTGAAGAAGTTGGTCACATTGCTGCAAGGTGTCCAAATAGAGAAGACAAAGATGAAAAGAAGAATAGATCATGTATAGAGGAAAGATGAATTTCAAAAGCTAAAAAGACTACAAGGACAAAGGTAAGAAGTCTTGTTTCATGGATAAAAATTTAGATAGTAGTGATGATGATGACAATGTACTATATTGCTATAAAAGATGGACCTGATAATGAAGAAGATAAAATCCAGATCTCTCATGTTAGAAAAAATTATACATGGATTATTTATAGTTATTGTTCTCATCATATGACTGGTGATAAGATAAATTTTAAATATATGGAACACTATGATGGTGGAAGTGTAAGATTTGGAAACAATGAAACATGTTGCATAAAAGGAAAAGGAAACATAAACTACTAAGTGTGGCATATTTGAATAATGTTGCATTCAAGGTAGTATTCATGAATGGGAAGGCCAATTTGCTAGATGGAAAAGGAAATCTAGTTTGGTTTGTTAACCAAACAAAAGGTAACCTATTCTACCTAGAACTTAGTGAAAGTTCATGTTTCATTGTGCAAGTTGAAGAAAGCAGGCTATGACATAAAAGGTTATGTCATGTGAACTTTGATAACTTGATCAAGATAAGTAAAAACAAAAGAGTAAGAGGTATTCCTAGTATAAGAAAACCTGATATGGGCCTATTCAACACTTGTCAAATTGGTAAGATGGGCAAGAAAAATTTCAAGAGTAACAACTATCATTCTAAAGAAGTTTTGTAGTTGGTTCACATAGACTTTTATGGACCTATTGGCATTCAAAGCTACAATAGAGATAAGTAATTCATTTAATTTGTTAATGATCATTCTAGAATGATGACAATAATGTATCTAAAAGATAAATTTGATGTTTTTCAGAAGTTTAAGTAGTATTTGGCAAGAGTAGAGAAGAAAAAAGGAAAGAAACTAAAATTTTTGAGATCAAATAGAGGACGTGAATTCATTCCTAACAAGTTCAATGAATTATGTACTAAAAGACAAATAAAAAGACAAGTATTAGCCCCTAGTACACCTCAATAGAAAGGTATAGAAAAAAAAAAAGAATTGATCAATCATGGATTGTGGAAGAACCTCGATGATAGAAAATAATGTTGAAATCAAATACTTGAAGGAAGCAATTAGTACAATAGTTCATACCTTGAATAGAGTATAGTTGAAGAAAGACTCAAATAAAACTCCTTATGAACTATGGTATGGGTACAAACCTAATGTAAGTTACTTGAAAGTATTTGGTAGAAAATATTATATTTTGAAGGAGACTAGGAAAGGTAAATTTGATGTCAAAAGTAATGAAGCCATATTCCTAGGATACTCCAGTAGAAATAAGGCATACAAATTTTTGAATCTAAGCAATCATATGATCATAGAAAGTGCACATGTGAAGATTGATGATTTCATAGAAAAGAGTGAAGAAGAAGTAGCAAAGAACCTAAATATTACAAAAAGATTGTTGACTTTGAACTTGATACATTGCCTAATACAATTGGAAGTCAATAAAATTCACCTTCTGAGTTCCCTAAATATCCTAAAGCACTCAAATTGTAGCTAGTGCAACCCAAGTCATAGTCTAAAGGAACCAAGTCATAGTCAGAAGCTACTAAGTTATAGCTAGTACAACTTGAGTCAAAATCTGAAGGACCCTAGTCACAAATATTAGGACTTGAGCATGATGCAGATGATCATAATGAGGAATGTGGAACAATATCTAAATCCAAAGTACCTGTATTAGAAATATATGTAAGAAGAAGCCATGCACCTATGTAGATCATTAGAGACAAGTCAAATGGTAGAATGACAACAAAAAAATTGAAAGGTCGATTTTTTCTTATTGAATTTGAACCTAGAAGAGTTAAACATGCTTTGGATAATAAAATTTGGATTGAAGAAATGAATGACGAGATAGAACATATAGAAAGGAATAAGACCTAGAATCTTGTTCCTAGACCTAAGGATAAGAATGTAATTTGAACAAAGTAAGTTTTCAAGTATTAGTTGATTGAAGATTGTGAACTTTCAAGAAACAAGAATGGTTAGTATGCAAAGGTTATTCTCAAGAGGAAGGTATTGACTATGTTAAAAAAATTTCTCCTATTACAATATTAGAAGGTGTTAGGACTTTACTTGCTTATGCGAAATATAAAGGATTTAATGTGTATCAAATGAATGTGAAATCTATATTTGTGAATGGAATTCTAGAAGAAGAAGTCTACATAGAACAACCTATAGGTTTTGTAGATCCTAGCAAAAAGGATATGGTTTGAAAATTGCACAAAGCATTGAATGGTCTCAAGAAAGCCTATAGAGCTTGGTATGAATAACTTTGTAATTACTTGATGAAGATTGGCTTACAAAGAACAAATGATAATAACAACCTTTACATCAAAGAATGACCAGACAAGAATATTGTGTTCACATAAATATTTGTGGATGATACATTTTTTATTGGAAATTATGATTTATGAAAAGCCTTTTTAGAGGAAATGAGTTAGAAATTTAAGATGTCAATGTTTGGAGAAATCAAATTCTCTGTTGGCTTGCAGATTCAATAGAAGAAATATGGTATCTACATTACTCAATCAAAGTATATGAAGGAGATACTTAATAATTTTAGAATGGAGGGTTCAAGACCAGGTGGAACACCTATGTCTACTAGACATAAGCTTTCCAAAAATGATGATTCCAAAGAGGTAAATTAGACCACATACAAATCAAAGATTGGAAAACTTTAGTATGTTGTACATACTAGGCCTAATATTTCTCTTACAGTTGATATGGTGGAAATATTTTTAGCTAATCCTAAAGAAAATCATATGATGGATATATAGAGACTCATGAGGTATCTAAAGGGTACTGAAGACTATGGATTACGGTAAAAGAAAGGAGGTAATTTAGATTTAAAAGCCTTCACTAATGTGAATTGGGCAGGAAGTGTTGATGATAGGAAGAGCACTAGTGGTGGAGTATTATTTCTTGGTAAAAGGCTAGTATCTTGGACAAGTAAGAACAAAAATTGCATTTTCCAATCTACAATAGAGGCATAGGATGTTGCAAAAATAGCTAATTGTTTCAATGTTGTTTGGTTCAAGGAACTATTGGTAGGTATGAAGGTAGAAATCAAAGATGTAATGGTTATCTTATATGATAACACAAGTACAATTAATATATCAAAGAATCCTATGATGCATACATGGACCATGCACATTGCAATAAAATATCACTTTCTGAGAGAATTGGTGCAAGAAAAAGTGATAAGATTAGAATATGTTAATACTAAAGAACAAATTGCAAACATATTTACAAAGCCATTACTTAAGGATGAATTTTAATATGTAAGAGGTAAGATAGGGGTTATTTCCCTATCTAAAGCTCACTAAATGAAGTTTAGTGATGCATCAATCAGAGCATGTTGAAGATCAATCATACTGATGTAGTAATGAAAGGGCATAATGTATATAAATATGTACATCAGGTACATTGAAATTTACTAAATATTGTCTTTCAATTTAAGATGATAAAGAGGGAGAGTTTGGCTATCATATCAAAAAAAATAGTTTGAAGATGTCAAAGTGGAATAAATTGGTCTGATATCAAAGAGGGAAAGTTTTCTACTAGAAGAAGATGTTGAAGATAGAGTTTTTAAATAGAGAGAGAAACTAAAGTCAAAGGGAGTTCACATTGATAGAGCGAGTTCCCATGGATGAGAATCAAAATGAAACTAAGGATATTTTCCTTAATTTATTTTTCTCTAAAATTTCATTGTATTATGACATGTTGTGTTTCCATCAATGTTAATGAGGAAGATTGTTGAAAACAATTGATCAATTGTATATTATCTTTGATGTTACATAGAATGTCATATCATTACTAGCTAGTGTATACCAAGCTCACTCAAGCGATGAAGATAGTTTCCTGTATCTCCCAACCATTCCAGTGTTTGCCAAGCTTAGAAGACAGTGTCAAATGAGTTCACTTGATTTTTGAAGAGAATTTCACAAAAGTTGAGTCTTAATCGAGCTCACATAGATAACAAAAGAAAGTTGGTGGAACCAGTGCTAACCAATCTCACTTGGTTACCAAAGGAGTTTTTCTGAGATGTAGTGTTGACCAATTTCACTCAGTTAAAACATGAAAATATTTTAGTGTTAGTGTCTATTGAGAAGGTTTGGCTAACAAAGAAATTCCTTTTTTTGGCATATTGAGTTTAATGAATTTGTTTATTGGCTCTAGTCAATTGAGGAGATGAATATTATTTATTCTAAGTTGTATTCAAGCTAACTTGAAAATGTTAATGATATAAGTATAAAATCAACTTGAGGATTGAATGTGTAAGAATGTGTGGAAGATAAGAGGATTCTTAGGGGAAGCAAATTGGAAGGATCAGTAGAATATACTTTTTGAGTAGAAAAGATTAATTTGATCAATAATAATCAAGTGTTTGAGCTAGAATTGAGATCTCAAATCAGAAATACAATTGCATCAACAATCAAGTCATATCATTGTTACTCTCTAACCATTGTAGCAATGTATCAAATCTCTTAACCAAGTTAGCTTAACAGCTATTTTTCAAATCCTCTAACAAGGTGGATTTCTAGATTGAAGTTTTTAAAGACCTCTAACAAGGCTACTCCTAATAGAGTGATTAAATCCTCTAACAGGGTCACACCTAGCAGTGTATTTTTTAACTTTTAACAAGGTTAGGTCTTAACAAGGCCCACTTCAGAAGAGTGAAAATTTATAACTAGTTGCAATTGGTGGTTTTCCCCAAATTAGGTTTCCATGTTAAATCTTGGTGTCACTTGTGTTCATACTATTTCTTTTATGTATGCGACTAAGTTGATTAAGGTTAATCAAAGTTAATATCTTAAGATCTAAACATTTAGTATTTGCTAAGTTACAGCAAAGTGTTAGTGTTAACAGAGTGCCTATGTGTTAACCAAGTAACAACAATTTTAGAAGAGTTTATGTTTTGTACTGACATCTAAGGTATCCAGGACTAATTTTAGTGGTAACTGATTCACCCCTCCCCTCTCAGTTACTCCTCTTATATTTCCAACACAAACAATCTAAAGGATTTTTAGTTCCAAACAAGATAAATATGATATGTAAACTGGACAAAACTCTTTATGGATTAAAGAAAGCACCAAGAGCATGGTTTGAAATGTTACATAACTATTTAGTGAAAATTAATTTTAACAAAACACATGATAACAACAATCTATACTTGAATAATGGAAACAATAATGAATTACTATTATCTAAGATATTTGTTGATGATATAATATTTGGAGGATGAGAAGTGTTATGTAAATAATTTACTGATGAAATGAATAAGGAATTTGAAATGTCTATGCTTGGTGAGATCAAATTCTTTGTTGGTTTACAAGTGTGCCAAATGAACTTTGGTATTTTTATTTTAGAAGTCAAATACATCAAGGAAATATTGAAGACTTTTGGCATGGAAGATTCAAGACCACTATGTACACTTATGTGTGTAAGACATAAACTATCTAAGACTAACAATTCTACTAATTTGAACCAGACCCTATATAGATCCATAATAGAAAAATTGCAATATGTTATTCACAATAGAACAAAAATCACATTAGTATTTGGGATTGTTGCTATATTTTCAGAAAATCCTAAAGAGAATCACATTATGGTTATATAAAGGATAATAAGATATTTAAAAGGTACAAAAGATTAGGGGTTATACTACAAGAGAAGTGATAGATTTGAATTGAAAACTTTCATTGACCCAAATTGGGAACAAAAGATTGATGATAGGAAAACCACTAGTGGAGGTGCATTCTTTCTAGGAAAGAAATTTGTGACATGGACAAGCAAGAAACAAAATTGTATTTCCCAATCAACAAAGCTAAAGATGAGTATACGAAAGTTGTACTGAATTGTTCAAATATAATATGGATTAAGAAATTGTTGAAAGGAATGAAAGAAGAGATTAAAAATCCAATACTTATCTATTATAATAACATATCTTCTATTAAAATTTAAAAAAATCTAGTGATGCACAATAAGAAAAAAAATATTGCTATCAAGTATCTGATGTAGGAGCATCTTGCATGGAAAAATTAAATTTAAATTCTTTTTAAAAAAAATAAAAAATAAAAAAAAATTATGTAGGAGAGAGAAAGTGACGGAAATAGAAAGAAAATAATAAAAAATTGAAAAATGGGAAAAAAGGATAAAAGAGAAATTTCTATTTTCAAGGTGCATAGGCGGCGTAAATAGAAAAATAATAAAAAATAATGTCATTCCATTAATTGAGGTGTGTAGGTGGCATCATAGAAGTTTGTGAAAAGTTCCTTAAATCATGCATTTAATATTTGTTGTGATCCATAAAGAAAATGTAATTTTCTAGTTGGGCCACATGGTGGTGCTTATTTGTATTTAGGAGGAAATTCTAGAAAGTTGTAGATATTGTAGAAGGTTGTAGATGGAATTCTAGAAGGTTGTAGATGAGTCATGCATTGGGTGTCAAGTGCCTATTTAAGCAAGCCATATGAACATTTGTGATCAAGCTCTCAAGGTGAAGCTCTTCGAATGTAATCTCTTGTAAGGAAGCTCTCAAGGTGTAGCTAACAAGCTCTTTTGGTTATAAGCTCTTCTAGTTGGAAGTCCTTAGTGATGAAGAGGATTTGACAGTTATTCATAACTATAGCACCTAGAGGAGAGGTTGAAGTTACAAAAAGGATGTTAAAATGGATATTTGATTAGACAGACTTCAAGATAAAGAAAAGTAATTGTTTATGTCAAGAAAGATAAGCCAAGAAAAAGAATATATTATTAAGGAGTGTTGAGTAATTCTAGTGTCAACCAAGCCATAGTTAGTGTTGAGAAAATCCTATGTTGGCCTAGCATTAGCATCAATTGAGAAAGTTAGTTGATGCCAAGCTAGAAAGCTTGAATAGTGACTAAGTATTTTAGTAATGACCAAGTGCTAGAATCCAGTGATTCTAGAGTGATAGTAAAAGATCAAATTCAAAGGAATCATAAGATCAATTTGACTTAGTTGATTTTTTGAGAGATGTGAAATGTGTTGAATATTATATTATTGAGTTTGATCATTAAATTCAAGATGGTGATTAGGTAAAGACCTAACAAAATGATTCTAGTGAAGTTTCTAAAGGATGATCAAAAATTTGTTTAGATACATTGAAACAAGTTGAAGTTGATTGTAAACCCTAAGATGTATGGTGTATGTAGAAAATGGTAAAGAATAGATTTCCTATTTAAATGGAAACTGAATCAAACTTTTTGTGTCATGTCTAGTCAAGCCTAGCTAAGCCTAGCCAGTGTGTATGAGAAAGTTCATATACAAAGCAAGGTTGATCAAAAGCACACAAGAGTGTGAATGTGAAGGTAAAGGAGAAAGCTTTTAGATGTGATATGGTTATTGATAATTTTTTCAAATGATTTTTCTCACAGAAAATAACAATAACCATCTAAAACCACTTCCATAATAGGTCCAACTATGAGAATTAATAATAGTCTTTCTATAAGATCTGCAATAGTTGCACATTGGAGAAAAACTATTTGCCACATTAGAATAATTTTCAATTTAGAGGAACCTACTCGTCTTCAAAGAAATTTAATTCCTCTTCACAATAATCTATAGATAAAGGATTTTTTTTATGATATATTTCATCCATTCTCATTGATTCTCTTATTACATTAAATTAAACAAAATCACATCCATAACACATTAAATAAGAGCTATAATGCAACATATTTCCCACCAATGCTTTGGCAAGGAAAGTTTAGGACTTCATATTTGAGAGGAGGATTAATGATTTGTAGTGTAGTTTACTAATATGATAATATTATAGTTACTATTCTAGTTACTATTCTAGCTATACAATGGTATGTGAACCACTTCATCTACACACACACACAGATACATATATACATATACAAATACTTACACACACACACACACACACACACACACACACACACACACATGTGTGTGTGTGTGTGTGTGTGTGTGTGTGTGTGTGTGTAGGTTGTTACTCTACTAGTTTAGAATAGAGATTGAACCATTTATTTAGCTAGATCAAAGTTGAAAGAAATCCTTACAAATGGATTTCATTACAATAATTTTTTAATATGTTTTACTTCATTTGGACACCTACAATAAAATTAATAAATAAATTTGGCTATAGTTTGCTATGTTTGAAGATTAAAAGAGAGAGGTGGAAATTTTTTAGTATCCAACCCTAAATTTGTCTAGCAACCATCCCAAGTTCCTTCTAATCTATAGCTCATATTGCTTAATGAGCTAGATAATTTATCATCATGAGTGCAATAACTCTAGGTATGATCACTATGATGTCTAAGATCAAAATGACTTCATCACATCCATCACTATCCTCTTATGGAATCCTATTATGACACAATTTATTTTGACCTAAAAATCTAGATGTCAATAATAGAAACATCTTTCAAGTCATAAATTAGTAAATTTAGAGTAATAATTACAATTAGATAGCTCAAATTCTCATTAGAGTATTGTTTGTAGGTTTCTCTAAATTGCATTGATCGGAAAAGACAATGAAGAAGCTAGAAAAAAAATCAAATTACAAGTTATGCTACTCCAAAACAAATTCCACTTCATTGCCTTGAGAAAAAAATTTATTACAAATGTATTATGTAGAGGAATGGGAGCAATCTAGAACCCTTCAGTCATTAGAATATGAAGTCAAAAATATGCGATACATATAATTGCAGGTTGACATCTCATGCAATAAACTAGTCATAAATTGAAATGATCTAGATGAAAATGGATGTTGGTTGGAATCTTGAAATATGAAATTATTCTAAATTAGAAATGACCAATGTCTGTGATGAATGGTGAAAAACATGTTTATTTTTATTGTGTTACTTGATTGTAGATATGTTGGTTGGTAGAGATTAAAATCTACCAACACTCTCCCCATTTTCTACCACTAATTACAAAAGAAAATTACAATATTCTTTTTATCTCTTAAATATTCAACTTGTTCTTGTGGTAGTTCTTTTGTAATTATATCTATCAAATGATCTTTAGATGCACAATGCTTGAAATTAATTTCTCCATTGTTAACCAATTCTCAAATGAAGTGATATCCAGTATAAATGTGCTATGTGCACTTGTGAAAAATATTATATTTTTATTGTGAAATGTATGACTTGTTATCAAAATAAATTTTAGTAACTTATTTTGTGCATGCATTAGATATTTGAAGACTATGTGCATCCATGCTAATTGACTTGCTCTTGATGTACCTGCTTCATATTCCTCTTGATTTGATGAGAATACCATGACAAGTTTCTTCTTTGATGCCCATGCAAAAAAAACCTATTTGAAGATGAACTACATATCTAAATGTACTATATCATCAATACTTCTTGCAAAGTCACTATCAATATATCCAACCAAATGAAAATCATTTGAGGTAAATTTATTATTCCATAGTTGATATTCCTTGCAATCTATCTCAATATTCTCCTTCCTTCTTGCTAATCTGATTTATTAGGTGAATCTATAACTATAGAAATCACACTTACTAAATACAACATATCTGGCCTAGTTATTGTGAGATATGTTAAACTACCAACCAATTTTTTAAAAATGGTTGAATTGAATTCTTCCTCATTTTGTTCTCTACTTAATTTTGTGCCAATTATAATAGTTGCAAAAAAAAACTACATTTTACCATTCTAAACCTTCTCAAAACATCTTTTGTGTATTTATTTTGACCAATGAAAATTCCTTATCATTTTTTGTTATTTCGATGCCAAGAAGATATTCCATCAGACCAAAATCTATCATCTAAAATTCCTTCTTCATTGTTTATTTGAACATTTCAATAGAAATATTACATATAAATATTAGACCATCAACATACAAGAAAACAATCAAAATTTGACCTTCCTTATTGACCTTGGTGTATAGAGTTTTCTTACTATTGCTTCTATTAAACCCATTCTCTATCATGTATGAATCAATTCTTTGATACCATGCCCTTGGCACTTTCTTCAACCCATAGAGTACCTTATTAAATATAAAAAAATTGCCTCCATGTACTTTTATTTCATAACCAAATGGTTGTTGCCCATATACTTCTTTCAAATACCCATTTAAGAAAGCAGATTTTACATCCAATTGATAAACCATCCTTCTTTTTGAGATGCAATAGCTAGTACCATTCTAATAGTATCTATTCTAGTTATGGGTACACAATTTTCATTAAAATCAACTTGATAATCTTGTACAAACACTATAGCTACTATCATTTCCTTATACTTTATTTTATAGACCCATTTTACACCCATGAAGTCTCTATCCTAGGAAAATCAAATAGTTACCATGTATCATTTTTCTCAATAGATTACATTTCATCATTCATTTCATTAGTTATTTTTCTTCTTTAATTATAGTTTGAAAATATATAGGATCTTGAGCAAATATAGAAAATTTTGATTGTGAATTTATCCTATTGATCATAAATATCTTGCAAACTCCTAGTCTCATTGCTTTTATGCCTTGATCTCAATTGTAAAATTACAGGATCAGAGTCATTGCTTACTTTTGGACTTGAAAAATAATCTTTTTCATCTCCCATTTTTGTGTTATATCTCCTTATGAGATTCTTTATGGACTTCCTATTTTCTCATTTAATTTATCATGTTGATTTTCTTGATCTTTTCCTTCTTTCTCATCACATGATATTGTTGGAGTGTCTGCAATTGTCTTATCTATACTTCCTTCCAAATATTCTTATTCTTTGAACATAACATCTTGAATTACAATTACTTTCTTAGTTATAGGATTACAAAACTTGTAATCCTTAGATTTTTCATTACATCGATTAAATGTGCACTTTTAACTTTTATAATCTAATTTTCTCCTTAATTCTTTAGGGACATGTGCATATGCAATACAACCAAATACTATTAAATGAGAGACATAATTATTATTACCACTCTATGCTTGTTTTCAAATCATGTTCTTTATAATCTTGGTTGGACTTCTATTCAAGATATAAACAACACATGTCATTGCTTCACCCCAATATTCATTTGATAAACTCCCACCTTTCAACATTGTCCATCCCATCTTCATTATTTTTTGATTATTCCTTTCTACAACACCATTCTTTTCAGGTGTGTAACTTATAGTGAATTTATTCTTTATACTATGATGCTTGCAATAAGATCCAAAAAATCATTTGACCCATATGCACTTCCTCTAGATCTGATCTCAAAACCTTGATAGACAGATCACTTTTTTTTTCAACCAATCCCCTAAACTCCTTGAATTTTCCAAATGTTTTAGATTTATATTTCAGAAAGTAAACCAATTTTTTATTTCTATAATCATCAATGAATTTAGAAGATAAATGTTGCCCCCTAATGATGGTATTGGCATTGGACCATGCAAGTTTGTATGCATGATTTCTAAAGGTGTTTAAGTAATATATGAAATCTATTATGGAAAACTTTCTCTATGTTGCTTTGTATAAGTATAATTTTTACATGAACTAAATGGTTCTTTAATGGGGGGTAAACATCTTACGAGATTTCTCCTAAGGATGAGTATAAGATGATACGTTGAGAGGTATGACTAGTCTCCTTATCTTTATGAAAGGGTATTATTGTTTTGCATAGAGTCACTACAGGGTTGGGGTCCTAATAGACTGGCAAGGTAACCTTAGAGTTGGCTCATGTGATGACACTCCTTAGTATGTAGCCTAAGTCTCCTTCATATTTTTTCTTATATTTTCCTCTAGTGGTGTAATTGTTGGATATTATGTTTGATGTTGTATGTATTGTGAGTTGTTACTCATTGATTGCATGCCATTTATTGTTTACAATTGACTTTTATTAATGAATGATCAATTATTCATTGGTGTTAATTTCATTATTGGATTTAGTGATTGATGGTTTACATTCATTGATAATAGTTGTCATCTATTGGTTATTGTGCTTGTGATACTTGACATTTTTTTGGTGGTGGTTGTATCTTTTTGTTTAGGTATTTGATTTGTACTTGGTTTTAGTTGTTGATTTTGGTATGCGGTGTTTGTTTTAGAATGAGTGCCCTTTCAATTTCGATTATCTTTTCTTCTTGAGTAGTTTGTGCCACCCTTGAGGTAGATTTGTCTATTAGGATTCCTTGCCTAAGATTATTTGATGATTTGAAATATTATCTATGTGAATAATACAATATCTCTCTTACACAGTGGTAGTGGGAGCTTGATTAAATGACCACATGGTTAGGAGGTAGTGTCTTCTTACCATTTGGGCCCCATTTACATTACTAGTTGTTGGCTAGTCATTGATACGGTGGTACCATTATCATTCTTATTCTTATCTTGGGGACTTCTATTTGTTTGAGGTATTTATGTATCACGTGTTTTGAAATCCTATTAGATATTGTATTGTATATTGATGTACTTATATTTAATTTCACATACCCTATGACATGTGTAGTGGATGGTATTAATTAGATGTGCTTTCATATTATTAGTTGTACTTATGCACAAATGCTTATGTAATAGTGTATCTATTATTTCTCCATGATCATGAAACTTAAACTAATTAATACAAACGTTTTAATGTGACTCAACATGAAGGAACCCTTGATAAATACAAACTATATTTATATTTATTTATGTGTACTTGATATATATGTATATATTGATTTTTTATTATTGCAATCTTGTGATGTTTAAGCTTCAAAAAAAAAAATATTTCAGTAAACAATGTAACATGCTAGGTTTATTTCTCTTGGGTTTCTAAGTGGGGAGTTACATTTGGTACGAGAGCCTAAGTTTTAACATTGGGAGCTATGGGCATATTGTGTGCCATCAATTAATAGGTAGTTAAACTTGTAACATAATTTAAACAATAAATATTAATCAAATATTAAACTTGAACCTAAATAGTTTGAACAAAAATAAAGAGGCAGTGGAACTTTGGAACATAAAACTTGAAAACTCATAACATTTATGTTCTTCACTTTTGATTTGTGTCTATGAATTAAATTTTTTATGTTTTCTAATGATGTTGATCTTTTGTTTGGAATGCTTTAGGGGATCTATTTCAATATTTGTTAAAAAATGAACGTTGGATGAATATAGTTTTTAGTTTATTATTAAAGGTCAGAATTATATTTCTCTAAGTGATTGAAAGTGTAGACAAAGTTAACTTATTCGTATTAGTTTCTTTATTGATCCTTTTCTTTGACATTGTAGATAGTACTCTTTAAATTTGAGATACCCTAGTCATTGTAGTAGGCTTACACAAGTAAGCCTAATTCTAGTGGGGTTGGATGTAATCCCTATCCATAGTTAATTTTTTTGTTATATTTATCAAACTCCTTTATGCTTATTTCATGCATGTTTTACTTTCAAGGATATTGGATTTATAGTTATGACATTATTTCATGACTCAGATTACATGTATATCAATAAAGAATTACTTTGTTGATTATATTTCACATGTTGATTAATGATTATGATTACTACGGTATTAAAAAATTCTTTAATGGTTCTTAGTTAGTAAATGTGGTTTCTTTCATGATGATATCAAATGATGAGTATTTTATATTCACAATGACAATTTTTCATATTTGAATATGTGATGATTTGTACTCAAGATTTATTATAGTACTTACCACATACTTGAATGTGTATGATATCTGTGTTTGTTTTACTTTTCTATTTTGCATGTCTAATGTCATTAAGGGAGGGAGTCATAGTTACCTCCTAGTCGAGATCTACAAAATGTACCACTCCCTATCACTGTTTATTTATCTTAGACATATATGTATATGCATATGTATGTGCTCATCCTTTATGGAAATTATAGGTACTAGATATTGGCTTCCTTCAATTGCGAGGATGAGTGTGCCCTATCACAATAACTCAATGGTAAGAATGGGGAGATAATGTTCAACTCAATTCTTAGCCATAACCTAATTACTTGTCCTGAGTAGGAGGACACATATTTGACTTTCCACCTTTTTTAAATCCACGAGTTTAACTATGGTCATGTTGTTTACTTCTAAGTTTTGATTAGTTTTGGTAATGTTGATTTTATGTGGATTTGGATATGTGATTTATTTGATAAATGATTTAATTCTAATATTTGGGTTAATTATACAATATTGACAAATATTAAATATTATTTGATTTTAAAGAAAATATAAAATAGTATTTTAATTAAAAAGTCCATTAAGTGTGCATGAAAGCATTAAATAATAAAAGTTTATTTATAAAGAGAGGTCTTTTCATGTTGAAAAATCAGTAACCCTACATAGACTTATACTCTTTATTAGGAGATTCAAACTCATTTCTACAAACATAGATTTTGGAGAGCAAAATTTGAAGTTGGATGAAATGTATTATTGAAAGTTTCAGAGGGTTTGGATTTCCATGAATTCATAGATTGTCTTAGATTTTAGTTTGTGGTTTTGAGGTAGGGTTTCAATACCCATTATAGAATATTATAATGTTTTGAGGTAGGGTCTATCTACTTCGTGTCTTGCTAGGTATGTGCATAATGTTTATTAATTTCAGCTGTCAAATTGAGGTAGTTTTTGAGAACTCATTAGTTGAAATAATTTTGGAAGATCTATTTACCTCATGTTTTCCATACTACTAAAATTTATTTGTTGAAATATATAGGATAAAATATAAAAGAGAATTTTGTCAATTACGAAATAGATTTCATTCATGTAGAGTTGAAAAACCATAGTTAGATGTAAACTATAGAATCATGCTATTGAAAATTAATCAAGAAAACTCAAGATCTCAGCAACCAAAGAAAACATGATCGAGGAAAACTAGAAAATTATTTTGACTGTATTATTTTAAAACCGTTTCTAATATATAGAAAATTAAATTACAAAAAAAATGGAAGAAAACAAGAAGTTGAAAAGATGGGGTATCAACTTTAAATATTTCCATTAGAACCATGTGATTATCATGAAAATTTCTAAATAAAAATAGATATTATTATTAAATCTAAAATAATTTGACTGCAAAATTAATTAGAAATACAAAGAATTAATTGAGAGGAAAAAATGTTATAACTAAACTTATACATGTGCATGTGAAAACAAATATAGTAAAAATAGCAAGCTAAGTATACTATGGTTGCACGATTTGAGAGATCAAAAAGTTTCAAAATAGTGATTGCATGTTTATTGTAATTTTATAAAATAATAATTTAATTTAAAAAAAAAAAATTAAATTTTATGACTAAATATTAATTTCAATAATTAAAACAATAATTTTTATGAAAAAAAAGTGTTTATTAGTTTTAAAAATAAAATAAATATTATTCATTTAGTTAAAGTGAATGTTAGTATTAGTAATTTTTAAGTCTAGTTAAACTCGCAGTTGCATATAAATGATTTTATATTTATTAATGCATGAGGAAAGTTAATAAATAAATATTTATATATTTATTATATTTTAAGAGAAGTTGTCGTGGAGTTCATTTTCTAATCATGTAGTTAATATCTATTTGACTTTATGTGAGAAATTATAAATAGTTCAATTAAATTTATAAATTTATCTTTAGTTGCATTATGAATTAAAGGAAAAGAAAATATTAATAGTGAACTTAAATAGAAGTCAAATTAATATTTTAGAAATGAAATTGATATGAATATTTAATCTAAAAATATACATTTATGTTATTAATTAAATTATTTATGGTTTAAGATTATTTAAATTAGTAATTTGATAATATTTCATGATATTTTATATGCCAAGAGTTTTGGCATTTAAATACTTATTGATTTAAATAAGTATATTAGAATATCAATTTATATTAACATGTGTTTGTATTTTACTTCTAATTTACACATCCTTATGGCTCAAACTAAACAAGATAAATTAGTGGAATAAATTCATGTGGTTGAAAACTAAGTGTTTTCTAATAATTTATTTATAGTCTTGTGATGTTTATGTTTTTATGATTTTTCTTTGTGGGTTGTTTAGTTGGCCAAGTTAGGATGTGAAATAGAGGCATTTTTGAGATTTCTTTTATGATTATTTGATTGGATGTCATGATGAACTTTATTAGAAGAATTGAGATTTATGTTTTATGAGCTTTATGTTATTGAGCATTTATGAGATCTTGGGTTTTGAGAATCAATGTTATTTTTGGGTTTCCTGTTAAGGAACCAAATTCACTCAATATTATGTTTGTGGTATGAGACACAATTGTGGTTTGTAAGCTTTAGGAAGGTAGTCTATGTGCATGTCTATGGGAGTGGCTTGCAATAAGGGTTGAAGCTCAAAGAGGCTACCAAGGTAACTCATTATAAGTTGTGTAAAAAGTGATAACATAGTAATTAAAATACTTTCCTTTCTCATGCCTCAAAATAAGTTAAAAAGGTAAGTTAGAGATTTTTTCTTGTCCATACCTTCAAGGCTTGTATAGACTAAACATAAGAGTCAGATGATACCTTGAGTGGAATGACTAGTCTCCTTGTCTTCACGATATGGTATTCTGGTTCTACATAGAGTCACTAGGGGGCAGAGTTTCGAGAGACCACCAAGGTAACCTTAGTGTTGGCTCATGTGATGACACTCCATAGTATGTAGCCTGACTCTACTTCATTATTATTTTTATATATGCCTTTAATGGTGTACTTGTTCGATATAACATGTGATTGTGTATTTATTGTAATTTTTTACTCATTGAGTGGAGGTTATTTATTGTTGACAGTTGACTTTTATTAATGAATGATCAGTTATTCATTAGTGGTGTTTTTATTGTTGAATTTAGTGATTGGTGGTTTACTTTTATTAATGACAGTTGTTATCTTTTGGTTATTGTGCTTGTGACATTTGACATTGTTCTAGTGGTTGTTGTATCCTTTGGTTTTGGTATTTGATTTGTATTTGGTATCAGTTGTTGATTTTGATATGTGGTGTTTGTTTTGGAGTGAGCATCCTTTCAATTTTGACTATCTCTTCTTTTTCAGTAGTCTGTGTTACCCTTTAGGTAGATTTTTTTATCAAGATTCCTTGCTTAGGATTATTTGATGATTTTATTATCTATGTGTGGATTGTACATTATCTCTCCTAAATGGTGGGAGTGGAAGCCTGATTAGGTGACCACACAGTTGGGAGGTAGTATCTTCTTACCATTTGGGTTCCCCTTACATTGTTAGTTGTTGGATGCTCATTGATATATTGGTATCATTATCATTCTTATTCTTATCTTGGATACTTCTATTTGTTCGAGGTATCTATGTACCATGGATTTTGAAATCCTATGGGATATTGTATTGTATATTGATGTACTTATATCTATTTTCACATATCTTGTGACATGTGTAGTGGATGTTACTCATTATATGTGCTTTCATATTATTAGTTGTACTCATGCATTTGCTTATGTGATAATGTATCTATTATTTCTTTATGATCAAGAAACTTTGTACTTGAAACTTAAACTATTTAATTCAAACTTTTTAATGTGACTTAATTGGAAGGAACCCTTAAGGAATGTAAACTATATTTGTAATTATTCACATTTACTTGATGTGTATGTATATTGCTTCTATATTATTTCAATCTTATGTTGTTTAAACTTCAAAAAAAAAGTTGAATAAACATTGTAACATGTTAGGTTTAGTTCTCTTGGATTCCCAAGTAGTGTATTACATCTAGCATTAGAGTCCAAGTTTCAACATTGGAAGCTTTGGGCATCCTGCGCGCTATCAGTTAACAAGTAATTAAACTTACAACTTGATTTAAACAATAAATAGTTATCAAAATTCAAACTTGAAACTAGACAATTTGAACAAAAAAAATTAGGGGTGTTACTTTTGAACATAAAACTTGGAAACACATAACATTTATGTTCTTGACTTTTAAAATGTCTATACATTAAAACTTTTATGTTTTCCAATGGATTCAGAGATGTTGATATTTTGTTTGAAATTCTTTAGGGGATCTATTTTAGTATTTTTGAAAATGATGAATGTTGGAATAGTATGGTTTTCAATTTATTACTAAACTAGAATTATATTGCTCTACATGACTAAAAGTGTAGACAAAGTTAACTTATTTGTATCATTTTCTCAAATGATCGTTTTTCCTAACATTGTAGATAGTACTCATTTACTTTTAGTTACCCTAGTCATTTTAGTAGGTTTCCAAAAGTAAGCCTAATTCTAGGTGGGGTGGATGTAATGCCTACCCATAGTTTGCTTTTTTGATATATTTACCAAATTCTTTTATGCCTATTTCATGCATGTGTTAGTTTCAAGGATGTTCGATTTATAGTTATGATATTAGGTCATGACTTGGATTACATTTATATCAATAAAAAAATACTTAGTTGATTATATTTCACATGTAGATTGATGGTTATGATTACTAGCACATTAATGACTCTGTAATGGTTCTTAGTTAGTGAATGTGATTACTTTGATGATGATATCAAATAATGAGTATTTTATCTATACAATGATGAGATTTTACATTTCAATATATGATGATTTATACTCAAGACTCATTATAGTACTTACCCCATACTTTTATGTGTATGGTGTGCACATTTGTTTTACTTTTCTATTTGACATGGTTAAGGAAGGGAGTTGTAGTTACCTACTAGTCGAGATCTACAAGATGTACCACTCCCTACTATTTTTTTTAGCTTGGACATAAATGTATACCTACATGATCATCTTTTATGCAAATTATAAGTACCAGATATTGACTTCCCTCAATTGCTCAGATGAGTGTGCCCTATTGCAATGACTCAATGGTAAGAATGAGGCTCTTAGATAATGTTTAGGTCCAATACCAGCAATACTCTAAATACTTGTCCTTAGGGGGAGGACATGTATTTACCTTTCCACTTTTTTTAAACCCATGAGTTTATCTTTATCATGTTGTTGACTTTTCAGTATTTTACTTAAAAGGTTCTTTAAGAGTGCATGAAAGGATCAAATAATAATAGTTTATTTTAAGGAGAGGTCTTTGGATATTTAAAAATTAGAAAGAGCAAGTAGAGCTAAACTCTTTATTAATAAATTCAAGATCATTTTTGCACACATGGGTTATGGAGAGGAAATTTTGGATTTGGATTAGAATATTTGTTGAAAATTTTAAAGGGTTTGGATTTGCATGCATTCATAGATTGTCTCAAATTTTAGCTATAGTTTTGAGGTAGGGTTTGAAAACTCACTTTGGAATTTTGTAGAAAGATCTGTCTACCTCGTGTCTTCCTAGGTGTCAGATTAATATTTATTAATTTCAGGTATCATATTGAGATAGGTTCTGAGAAATCATTTGTTGAAATTATTTTGGAAGATCTATCAACCTCATGTCTGTTATACTACTTAAATTTAGTTGTTGAAATTTATAGGATAACATATGAAAGAGAATTTAGTTGTGCAATTAAGAAATGAATGCATTCATGTGTTATTTGTAAACTGCAGTTAGATGTAAACTGTAGAATCATGATGTTGAAAATTAATCTAGAAAACTCAAGATAGAGCAACCAAAGAAAACTTATTGATCAAGAAAAATTGAATGGAGGAAAATTGTAGTAAATTATTATGAATGAATTATTTTAAAAGTCTTTCTAATATAGGAAAAATTCAATTATAGAAAATTGGAAGGAAATAAGAAATTGAAAAGGTGGGGCTCCAACTTTAAATATTTCCATTAGAACCATGTGATTATCATAAAATTTTCTAAATAAAGATAAATATATCTAAAATAATTTGGTTGCAAATTTTATTGGAAATATAACGGATTAATTTAGATTAAAGCATGTTAAAACTAAACTTATACATGCATGTGAAAACAAATATATTAAAAATTGAAAACTAAGTATATTATGGTTGCATGATTTAAGAGATCAAAGGAATGGGAAATAGTGATTGCATGTTTATTTTTATTTTATAAAATATAATTTTATTTTTGGATTTATTAAATTAAAAAATGTGATCAATTATTAATTTGAGAATTTTTTTTAAAAATATTGAATTTCTTTTTTTAGAAAAATTAATAATTTATTAATTTTGAAAATTAAATATTTATAATTTTCATTTAGTTAAAGTGAATATTATTATTAATGATTCTTTAAGTCTAATTAAACTCTTAGTTGCATATAAATGATGCTATATTTATTAATGCAAGATTTAAGTTAATATATAAATATTTGTAAATTTATTATATTTTAAGAGAAGTCGTGGTGGAGTTTACTTTGTAATAATGTAGTTAATAACTATTTGACTTTATGACATAAATTAAAAATAATTCAATTAAACTTATAATTTTATCTCTAGTTGCATTATGAATTAAAGGAAAAGGAAATATTAATATTGACCTTAAATAGAAGTCAAATTAATATTTTAAAAATGAAATTGATATTAATATTTAATCTAATAATAATCATCTATGTTACTAATTAAATATTTTGTTATTTAAGATTATTTAAATTAGTAACATTATAATATTGCATGATATTTTATAAAAAAGAGTTTTGGAATTTAAATAAGTATATTAGAATAGCAATTTATATTAACATGTATATTCTTATTTTACTTCTAAGCACATCCTTATGACCTGAACTAAACAAGATAAAATGATGGAATTAAATCATGTCATTGAAAACTATGTGTTCTCTAATATTCTATTTATGGTCTTGTGATATTTATTTTCATGATGGTTTTTATTTGTGGGTTGTTTAGTTGGCCAAGTTAGGATATGAACTAGAGGCTTTTTTTTGAAATTTCTTTTATGAATTTTTGATTGGATGTCATGATGAAATTTATGATTAAAATTAAATTTTATGTTTTATGAGCTTTATGCTTTTGAGCATTTATGAGAACTTGGGTTTTGAGAATCAATGTTATATTTGGGTTTCCTGTTAAGGAACCAAATTGACTCAATATTATGTTTGTGGTATGAGACACAATTGCGGTTTGTGAGTTTTAGGAAGGTAGTGTAGGTGCATATCTATGGTAGTGGTGATCCCAACTCATTGTAACTTGTGTAATAAGTGATAACATAGTAATTAAAATATTTTCCTTCCCTGTGCCTTGTGATAAATTACAAAGATAACTTAGATTTTTTCCTCATCCATGATGTAACATCTGTTGCCCAAACTAACTAATTTGAGCTCAAGGAATATTTTCAAACACTTGCATGTTGTCGTTCAATGCTAAGAAATTTAGAATGTGTGCAAATGATATTACAATACCTCTTACAATGAACTAATATGCATGTGTAGTTCTTTTGGCACTTTCAATGCATATACATGGAAACTAGATATAGAAAGCATGCATATAGACAATTGATATTTTGGAAAAAAAATGACATATAACTATTATGCTAATCATATATGCTATTAGATGGAAATTTTGTCAAAAAATGATATGAAACATTTATCTCTTTTATTGAATTCATTCTCATGTACAATGTTGCCATGAGTCTGCCCAGACAAATGGGCTTACAATAATGACTACAACAGTGCCAAAAATTGATTCTAAATTATCATAGCAAAATCACATGCCTAAAAATTAAAATGCTAACTACTAATAGTTGCAAGAGGAACCTAATAATAGTGATTCCCAAGAATGGACGTGAATCAAACATAAATGTTGTAGCGCAACATCATGCATGCATACTGTAGTAGCCAAAATGTATTCTCTAATTTAAGCACAAAGAAAACTCCAAAATTAAGCTTTGTTGAATGTCAAATTCAGTGGATATTTCACTACCTCAAATGGTTGGAACACTAAAGAGTTGACATTCCCAAAAGGCTAACTGAAATAATCACTATAGAAGGAATAATATGATGTCCTAGCACCTTCTTGAGTTGTGACACATGAAAAACATTTTGCACCTTACTCTCGACCAAAAAATCTAACTCATAAGCCACATCTCCCAATTTCTTGATATTCCTAAATGGACCATAGTATCATGGCTTAAGTTTCTTTGCACCACTCTTCTTGATAGTGAAGTGATGTTAAGGCTACAACATAAGATACACCATATCTCCAACCACAAAAGTTTACTCAATCCTTTTCTAGTCTAAATACTACTTCTGATGATTATGTCCCTTGGTTATATTATCCTTAAGAGTCTAAACAATGTCTTGAATCTCATATAAGAAATCACTTGCACTAGGCACTCTACTATCACTCAAAAGAAGATCCATAAAATTGGGTGCTTCATACCCATATAGGGCTAGAAAGGGTGACATCTGAAGAGACATATGATAAGTGGTATTGTAGTGATACTCACAGAGATAAATCCACTTTACCCATGCCTTTTATTGCCCTACTATATAATTTTTGAGATATCCCTCCACCCATTTATTCACTATCTTTGTCTAACCATTTATCTAAGGGTGGTAGCTAGTACTCAAAGTGAGCTCTATCACACACAACTTGAATAGCTTCTGCCAAAAGTGACTCATAAACCTATTGTCTCTATCACTCACAATTCTCTTAGGTAAGCCATGTAATCTAAATATCTCCTTGAAGAAAAACTCTGCCACCTCTATAGTAGTTTGTGTAGCAATGATCAGAAAGAAGTGTCAAAACTTCGTAAGGCAATCCATAACCACATATATGCATTCCCTGCCTTGGTCTACAAGAAGTCCTGTGATGAAATCAATAGATAAATGATCCCACTTCCTATCAAAAATTGAAAGTGGTTGAAGTAAACCAACTTGATAGGAGTGTTCTTTCTTATTTTTCTAGCAAGTGGGACAATCCATAACATATTGCAGTACCTCTTCTTTGAGACCTTTCCATGTGAAGGACTCTCTAATCTACCAATATGTCTTGAAGAAACTAGGATTTTTTTTCCATAGGTGAATCATGAAAAATTTTCAGAACCATCCTCCCCACTATTGAGCCTAGAACGAAAAATACTCGCCCTTTGTAAAGGATGAGCTCATTCAGAAGGGTGTATCTATTTTCTTGAATAGTTTCATCTATTAATCTGGTTGTCCATGCATTCTTTTCATACTCTACAAGGATAAAGTGCATCCAATCCTATGATATATCTATTAATAAGCTCAAATGGGGCCTCATCAACAACTACATTCTATGTCCCCTTAAAATATGTAATATCAAAGTCATAGGACTGTAACTTGCTTACCCACTTCTATTGCCTATCATTGAGATCTAACTACCCCAATAAGTGTTTTAGGCTATTATGGTAAGTTTTGATACAAAATTTTCCACCTACCAAATATTGCCTGAATTTTAGCCAAAGCATGCATAACAGCTAACGTCTCCTTATCATATATTCTAAAGCTCCACTATGAGTCTCTTAATTTCCTACTCTCATAAGCAATAGGGTGCTTCTCCTACATAAGCACTACTCAAATGCCCTCTTTGGAAGCATCACAATGCAACTCAAAAGGTTTTCTAAACTTTGGTAATGCTCATACTAGATAAGAAGTCATCAACTGTTAAATTTCTCAAAACACTCCTATGCCTCAGGAGTTTACAAGAAAACTCCCTTTCTCATCAAATCTATCAAGGGTGCTACACACTTGAAGTATCCATTCACACACCTCCCATAGAAACCAAATAATTCTATAAAGCCTCTCAACTATGTAAGGTTCACTAGTGAAGGCCACTCCACAACAGGATGAATCTTTTCAGTATCCATGTGTACACCTTTTGCACTGATGATGTGACCCAAATACAAGTCTGTCATATCAAAATCACATTTCAACTCCTTTGCATACAAGGACTCTCGGCCCAATATATTCAACATTGTGTTAAGGTGAACCAAGTGCTTCTCCCAAGATCTACTATACACCAAGATATCATCAAAGAAGAAAAGTACAAATTTCCATAATTGAGGATGCAAAACCCTATTCATTGTTCCCTAAAAAGTAACAGATGCATTAGTTAGCCCAAATGGCATAACTAAAAACTCAAAATGGCCACAATGACATCTAAAGGCTATCTTCTTGATGTCCTACTCTCTAACTCTGATCTGGTCATAACTTGATCTCAAATCTATTTTTGAGAAGAAGCAAGCTCCATGAAGCTCATCTATCAACTCATCAATCTAGGAATGGGGTATGTATTTTTAATTGTCTTCCTATTAAGAACCATGTAATCAATGCACATCCTCAATGTCTCATCCTTCATCTTAATCAACACCTCTAAAGAAGCAAAAGGAGATTTACTTGGTCAAGTGTGGCCCATGGCAAGTAATTCCTTTATGGCTTTTCAATTTCATTCTTCATCCTCTTTAGATGCCTTTAAGGTGTAATCATGACTGGCTTAGCCCCCTCCTCTAACTCAATGATGTGCTCAATACCCCTCTCTGGTGGTCTACCAGGTGGAATGTCACTGAACACCTTAGAATGTTTAACTCTATGCTCCTAAATATCAAGAGGATATTTGGTCTTCTATTGTCCCTCGTGTGATGGAATTAAAATGCACTCTTCTGCCCACTATACTTGATCATGTTGAATCAAATCTAGCCATCCTCTAAAAAGAGATCATTCTGAAATCATTGTCCCTAATTGCCTTGAGAACTGTGTCTTTCTATTCACTTTAAACCTCATCTCCATCTCCTTGAGATTAAGAGTAAACTCACCAATATCGTGTAACCAACTCATCCCAACGACTATATCTATATCTCCCAAAGGCACAACATAGAAATATACCTTAAAGGCATAATTATTAACTTCCAATGGGAGTCTAGTGATCTTACGATCACAATTGAGGATATAGCCATCAGCTACTCTCACTCTAATTCCCTTGAACTCCTCTATTTGTATGTCATGTTTCTCCACCAACCTAGCATCAATGAAATTATGAGTGGCACCGATATCAACCAAAGTTATAACTCAATGTCCAAAAAGTACACCTCTCATTTGAAATGATCCTTCCTACTTAATACTAGTGAGATGAGCTTCCTTAAGTTGCCCATCTCCTTCCCCATCCATGGACTCCATTTTAGACAAGTTTTCAACCTTGTCTTCCTTTTCCTCACCATCTATTTTCTTTATATTAAACTGCTAGTCTGAATTATTTGATTCTAATTTCTCATAGTATGCCCACATAATTTGTTAGCTTTGCCCTTTGGTCTAAGAGGACAGTCACTATTTGCATCATAGGGTCCCTTATAGTAGAAACATAATTTTTTCCTCGTCAAATCATTTAATGTTTCCCTATAAAAAGATGCTGGAGTTTTATCTTTAGAATCATTTTTAAAATCAGTCCTCTCTAGGTTTTTATAAAATAGTTTGCTATCTTTACTAGAAGATGCTCCTTTGGACTAAAATTTGATTGTTGGGACTACATGTTCTATAATTCTTGCCTCTTTCATAGCTTCTTGTAAAGAATTGGGATCAAATGCCTTTATACAACCTCTCAGTGGTTTGGATAGGCCCTCAATGAAAAGAACTATCAATCTACACTCTAAAATGTTTGGCATCGTGACTACCAACTACTGAAATTCACCAATGAAATACTCCAAGTTGCCTATTTATTTTAGCTGTACTAATTCCTGGAAGTAAACCTCTAGATCTTTCTTGTCAAATATTTCAACCAACCTATCAAAAAAGGCCTGGTACTCTATCCCTTGATTATAGTAAAGTGTTACCATAGCATTGTACCACCAATCATGTGCTACACCCTCCAAATGTAGAGTGGTGTATTTGATAGCTTTAATCATTTTCATTGGCCTTAGTGCCAAGAATGTTTCAAGCTTGAGTTTTCATTTTCCCACTCCCATCAAATATAGGCATAGTTTGTCTATAGCCCTCTTCAACTTGCTATTTTGACCCCTATGCCTCCTATCCTATCTAAGTGACCTATAACGTTCTCTCCTCTGATTTACAAAGTGTTCAAAGTTCATGCTCTCTTGAACTTGAGGAACTAATAATTGCCATTCATCATTTACAACCATAATGATATCAACAAATATCTCATCCCCAACTTCCCCTTTTGGTTCCTCTATTAGTTCTTCTCTAGCAAAGGTGTAGTGCCTGCCCTCGTTCACATTTTTATGGACATTTTTGCTATTATTATCAGACTATGTTACACTAGTTTTCTGTTGATGGATTAGTGGTATGGTTTTGAGACTATCAGATATTATGTTATGGATTCAATTGATAAATGATGAGATCATTTCGACTTTACATTTCATGTATGCATGATGATCGTTGTATTGCTTTCAGTTATTGTTGATGATGGTTTATTATCTCCTGTGTTTTATTATGGATACTTACCCCATACTTGCATGTGTATAGTGTGTGTCTTTGTTCTTATTGTATGGCATTTCTGATGTGGTTAAGGAAGGGAGTTGTAGTTGTAGAACCAGAATCAGTATGCAAAGAACATTAACAAATAAAGTAAACATTCACAAACCAAAAACTAAATTCACATATATGCTTAGACTAAGAAAGAAAATAAGAAGAGCAAACCTCACGAGAGAAAACACT
Source organism: Cupressus sempervirens (assembly GCA_028749045.1). NCBI lineage: Eukaryota > Viridiplantae > Streptophyta > Pinopsida > Cupressales > Cupressaceae > Cupressus > Cupressus sempervirens. Next base: position 67,685,922 of record CM053786.1, read on the forward strand.
CCATGCTTTCTTGATTCTGTAGATGTGTCCTTTTGCTGTGGATGTATGCTCAAGATGCTCAAAAGCTGCTTCAATGGAGATGGGTAATGGAAAATTAGTAGCTTTGTGAGATCTCAATTTGGCATTATAAGGGTATGGTTGATGGTTTTGGTTCTCAAAATAGCATGGTAACTTTAGCTCAAAGATTGTTGATGAAATGGCTTGGGATGGGATTCAATTTATAGGCTAAGGGGTAGAGGGATGGAGGGCTTAGATGCAAGGATGGATGAAGGCTTAAGGAGGGCTAAGATGCACTCAAAGGGGAGCACATGGATTGTGCTTGTTTAGCACCAATGGGAAGGTGACACTTGTCACAAGGAGGATGAGTGTGAGAGGGTAGGGTTAAGGGTTGGTTAAAGTCATGATGAGTGGGGTTGAGTATGTAAGAGGGATGTAAGAGGAATGAGTGTGGAAGAGGGAAGAGTGTGGAAGATGGGTGTAAGAGTCATGAGTGGGCTTGTAAGAGTCTTTATGTTTTGTAAGAGCACTCATGACTTAGTGGTTGGGTTTTTTGAGGGAAGACTTTGGTTTGGTTTAGGAAAGTCTTAAACTTTTTTAAGGAATGTGACAACATTAGGGGGTGGATTAGGCTTGGTTTTAGGATTAGATTAGGGATGTTAGAGATGTGCAAGTGGATGGCATTAATGAGGGTGGGTGAGTTAGTGGCTAAGCTTGGTTAGCATGGGTGGATGGGGTGGATTAGGCTAAATGGAGGATTAGAGATAGGTTAGGAGTTTTTGAATTTGAGGATTTCATTTATCAAATAGATTTATTTAATAAATGGGGATTTTTGGAATTAGATAGAAGAATAGGATTTAATTGATAAATAATAGATTATTTGATTTATCAATTAGGACTATAGATGATTAATTAAATTAATCAACTAGGGGATGACAAAGAATTAATTAAATAGAAATTTAATTAATAATTCCTTTTTAGATAACTAAATAGGATTACTAAAATAGTGTAATCAAATTTAGGTGTCTACAGTAGTCACCTGCTAGTCAGGATCTACAAGATGCACCACTTCCTGCCATTGCCTATTTAGCTTAGTAAAAAAAAATATATATTTATAGTATGTACATGTATGGTTTTCTATGCAGGTTGCAGGTACCGGGTATCAACTTTCCTAAATTGCCAGGATGACCATACCCTATTATATTATCTCAATGATAAGAGAAGGGAGATAAATTCTCAAGTCCAAATCTTAAACCCTTAAACCATTTTTCCTAGTGAGGTAGGACAAGTATCTGGATATTTCATCCACCGAATGTTTCGGATGACATATTTCATGATTTTTAACCTTTTAGACTAATTTTGTGTGAATTGTTCTATGATGGGTTTTCATATTTTATCTTGGAGCTCTATGGTGAATTTTCTATTAATTAAGTCTTAATAAATAGATTTAATAAATAAATTAATTATTTGGAGAAAATTAATATAATATCATGATCTTTGATATTTTGATTATAATTAATTAAATGAGAATTAATTGAGGAAAAAGAATTAAATTTAAAAAAATTAGAAATTAAAAATTAATAATAATTATAAAATAATAATAAAGTAATAAATAAATAATAATAATAAAAGTTATAAAAATTAAAATGAAAGTTATAAAAAAATTAATTTAGAGTTATAAGCTTGCGTAGGAGTTAACGCACCTTTTCATTTCTCATATGTCAACAACACGGAGGTTAGTGCACCAATTAAGCACATGGTGTCTACAACCTTATGACTCATCTAGAAGGTTGGAAAAGACGCATGCTTAGTTGGTGACATCTTCTAGTTGTTTCTAGAGACATTCTAGGTGCTTCCTGAGAACTTTTTATATTTAGGCATTCCTAGAAGCTTATACACAGGGTTTGGAGAGCGTTTTGGAGCATTGGAGAACTCCAAAACTTTGAAGAAGGGAGGAGCTTGCTCTACGGATTTTCTAAGGAAGAGCGAATTAGCATCAGAATCTGGGTAGACTCTTGTGATTTTGCTTATGCTATTTTCGCATCTTGCACTTCCTATCGTCTTTGTGTTTTCCATATGTTTTTTGAGGATTTCAATATTTTGGTTGTTTGCATTCTCAATATGGGTAGTTAAAATTTATTTGAGAAAATCTTATATGTGTAGATCTGAGAATTCTATGGACTAGGGTCAAAAAAAAAAAAGCAAAATCCATTAAAAGAATTGTTGGGTAAATTTAGAGAGCAAATATTTTATAGCAAATTATTAAAATTGTATACATACATACATACATACATACATACATACATACATACATACATACATATATATATATATATATATATATATATATGTATGTGTATATATACATACATACATATATATGTATATATGTATATATATATATGCATATATATATGTGTATATATATATATGCATGTATATATATGTATATATATATATATATGTATATATATATGCATATATATATATATATATATATATATATGCATGTATATATATACATATATATACATGCATATATATATACATATATATATATATATACATATATACATATATATGTATATATATATATACTTATTTGAAAAGCCGAATGATATCGCATCGCGATTGATCGAATACATTTTAAAAAATGTTATTTGAAGAACATTCAAAAAAAAAATTAAATTGCAATCATGTTTTTAACATTTATTAAAAATGTTATAATTTTTTTTTGAAGTTTAAAGAGGGGCAGGAGAGACTTATCTCCCCACCCCTCGACGGCAATGTAATGTGGACTGCGGTACCGCAGAGTACCTATGATTTGCAGGTCGAACATTTTTGATTGGCAGTTATTAAATAACTCGCCCTTGATTATAATGATATGCTTTGTAAAAATCATTTTTAAATATTTTGTTTATATAAAATATTATTATTACAATATATATGTGTGTATATATATATATATATATATATATATATATATATGTATATATATATATATATATATATATATATATATATGTATATATATGTGTGTGTGTGTGTGTAAATATATCTATATATATATATATATTGATGATAATAAATAATTATTATATTTAAAAATTATTTGTATTAAATAGATCATTTCTTTTAACAACAAATTAGGTTGTAATATTAAAGTTTGATAATTTAGGTTTAATTAAATTATTTAATTCACTTGTATTATGAAGAAGAGAAGTCAATAAAAAGAATTTGTAAATTCTCAATTACGATTTAAATTTGATGGGGGTCTTTTTCAACTAATGTTTATATAAACAATATATCATTAGAATAATTGGAAAATTGATTCTAAGGGTTTTAGGGAGAGACTTTTATCTATCAAACAAATACATGGGCTAGGAAAAACATACAAAAATGTTCCTCCATTCATTATCGAAACCTAAAAACGTAAACTGAGGCCTTTACATTTAATTAAAAGATGTAATTTTTAGCAAAACCAAAACATGTGTTTACATTATGTAAATTCTTTATGCTATTTGTTTTGGGTTTTGGGCTGACTAGTGTTGACTAGTTATAGGACGTCTACGAGAGGCTTGGGGGTTATGATTGTGATGTCATGATGATGTCTTAATTCCAATCTTTATAAACCAAACCATGGTTATGTGATGGAATGCTCTATGTAATTTTTATAATTACTGATTGTTATAGTTGAGATTTATATGTATAAGACACTTGACTTAACCATTTTTGAGTCATCGATCAGTTATCCTTGGTTTATTTTCTAGTCGCCATGATGGGAGTGAAACATTGATTTATGATGTCATGTTGTGACATGTTTTGACTCAACCATTTTGGAGTCTTTGATTAGTATGATTTGAGATATATTTTGCTTATTGAGAACCAATGGATACTTTTGATTATCAGTGATGCTTCAGTTGCCAATAGAGAGCTATTATGGTCATGATTTTCTATGGATGCTTGCTCATGGAGATTTGATGCTTTGATGATGGAATGCTCTATGTAATGTTTATAATTATTGATTGTTATAGTTGAGATTTATATGTATGAGACACTTGACTTAACCATTTTTGAGTCATTGATCAGCTATCCTTGGTTTATTTTCTAGTCACCATGATGGGACTGAAACATTGATTTATGATGTCATGTTGTGACATGTTTTGATTCAACCATTTTGGATTCTTTGATCAGTATGATTTGAGATATATTTTTCTTATTGACAACCAATGGATACTTTTGATTATTAGTGATGCTTTAGTTGCCAATAGACAGCTGTTGTGGTCATGATTTTCTATGGATGCTTGCTCATGGAGATTTGATGCTTTGATGTTCTTATTATGGATTATCTTTTATGATTTTGAGATTTATGATTCCATCAGCTTAGGGTAGGTTATCTTCTCGTAGTGTTGGGAAGTGGCTTGCAATGGGGGTCGGGGCCCTAAGAGGCTGCCAGGGTAACTCATTGTAAGTTGTTTAATAAGTGAAAACATTCACACCTAATACTAACTAAATCAACCTAAACAGATAATTTTTTTGTTCTCGCCCATGCCTCGAGTGCTTGTACATAATAGGATGGGAGTAGAGAGAATGCATGGCTGCGACCTTGCATTCCATAGTATGCCTTGTCAGTATGAGAGGATACTAGTGGCTGCAAGAGGATCAGTAGGAACCCATGGAGTTTAGCTAACTACCAGGGTAACTTCTACATGATATATGCGATGACACTTTTCCACTTGCATAGCAGGTTCCTACATGTCTTTGTGTGCCTCTAGGAATTAGATGTTAGTTTTGTGTTTGGAACCTTTGAGTTAGTATACTTCTAGGATTCTGATACTTAGAGAGTATTCTTATGCTATGCGATTTTGATAGCCTATTTGAGACTTGAGATTATCTCCTTAGCACAATGGGAGTGGACCACTTAAGTACCACATGGTCGGATGGTAGTGTTTTCTCACTCTTATCATTTGAGATCTGTTTGAGACATCGTGGCTGATGCATCCTTCATGATGGTGGATATGTATCCTTTCATTGATGATTAGCATATGTTAGATGATGTTGTCTTATTCTTATATTTGCATGTTAGATTAGTTTCTACTTATGATATAGTATACGTTAGGAGTGACATTCCTACTATGTTAATACCGATGATCTCCTCGATGATTTGGAATGTTATACACAGAGGGATGGCTAGGATCCATGATAGTCTAATGATGCTATTAATAGTTGGGAGGAACCATGCACTTAGTTTATTATGTTTGATCTTTATGATGGATGTATATATCTTCTATGATGATGTATCATGTGTATCACGTGATTATCTTTACTTTGATGTATCATGGATTAGAATAGGATGATGTACCTTATTTCACATATGTATATTCTTTTAAGCTTTTCATGCCCTGTGACATGTACAGTGCATGATTGAGCATTTAGAAATGTAATGTATAAACATTGAACCTATCATTATCATTTCATGTGATTGTTGTATTAGATGGATTCAATAATGGTAGTTGATTTAGATGTAATTCAACATTAAGGGATCCTTAAAGAATGTAATCTGTTATGTATGTTATGTTTACTTTTAGATGGACATTGCTATTGCTTCCGTTATTGTGTATAGGTTATATGTGGTATTTACTTTCTTGTTTTTAAAAAAAAAATGCTACCAAACTTAGTGAAATCCTAGGTTAATTCTTTGGATCCCTTGGCAGGGCATTACATTTGGTATCAGAGCCCGAGTTTCTACATTGGGAGCTCTAGGTATTTTGGAACAACTAGAACTTTGAACTATTAATTGTATCTTTTCAAACTTGAAACTAGGTGAACTAAAACAAGACTTGAACTATTATTTGCATATTTTTCATACTTCAACACTTAGTTTCAAAACTGAAAATTTTGCATAAACCTAATCATAGGATTGAACTTATTCTATTGCAAACATGTGTCTTTTGATTAGGATGGTATCTAGGATTGGGTCTTCTATTAGAGGCCATGGTAGAGGCCGTGGTACAGGCTGTGGTCATGGAAGAGCTATCAATGTCCATGAGTCTTCCCATGGGGCATCTTCTAATGAAGAGAGCAGAGGAGAGCATGCTAGTAAGTGGCAAGAAGAGAGTCGTAGAGAGGACCAAGCTGAGTCTGAAGAAGTTGATTTGAGATAGATTATGCAGACTATTCTTGACTGCCTACCTCCTATTCAAGATCAACCCAAAGCACATCAGTCAAAACAAGAGCATAGACCCAGGTCTAGGAGTCCTTGGAAGGATCGACAGAGGTCCATTGTGTCCACTCAGATGAAGGATCTTTCAAGATCCAAGGTCAAGACTTTCAATGGGCAAGGTTTTGGTTATTTGGCCGAACAATGGCTTATTTCTCTTGACAAGATTTTTGCCATGCAGGATTTTGACAGCAATGTTAAGGCAAGATTTGTGATCACCAATTTGGAGAATTTTGGGGCAACTTGGTGGACAATTGAGGAGAAGAAGTTGGGAATCGATATGAGTAGTTTCACGTGGGAACTATTCTTACAGAGTTTTCGCAAATGATTCCTGCCAGAGGAATGGAAGCAACAAAGGGCAGATGAGTTTCATAATCTCAGGCAATATACTATGTTAGTGACCAAGTATGAGCATAAGTTTTATGAGCTCATGCCTTTTTTAGGATTCAATGAAAATTTAGCTCAGTTGACACAACATTTTATTAGGGGTTTGAACAACTATATAATTGGAGGTGTCAAAGTATTTGAGCCAAAAACCCTCAAGGATGCGGTACATCGAGCTATCCTTGTTGAGAAAAGTGTCAACCTTGATCAAGGAGGTTTTGTAGGAGCACGGGCAGTGTCAGGATCTAAAGGAAACTACAATTTAGGTGGTAACAAGAAGTCTTCCTTTTCTAAGGGGAAACAATATCAGTAGCATTCTCAATAGACGCAATAGCAGAAGGGATTGAATTCTCAAGCTCAAGGTGGTGGTAGAGGCTCTAACTCCAAGAACAACCGCAATAATCAATAAAATAAACAAAATAAACCCAATTAGCCAGCTCAAAGTAGTCAATCTTTTGTTAGTAGGAACAACCATCAGCAATCGAATGTACCACCTATGGGGAAAGGATCTGGCAGAAATACAAAATGTTTTTCCTATGGACAAATTGGATATTATGCAGCTCAATGTCCACAGTGAGCACCTCAGTTTCCAAGACCTAGGCCTATAGTTTCAGAGCCTGAAGTTCGTGATGCGGGTAAAGCTCATAGAGTATTTGCAGTAGTAGACCACCATCAGGCAGATCATTAGGGAATAGTGGTTGAGACCATAGATGCTATTCGAAGTATATCTCTTTTATTATTGTTTGATTCAAGAGCTATAGATTCATTCATTTCACCATCTATAGTTTCTAAGTGTAAGCTGGATGTAGTGAAGAAAGTTTGTGGTTGGCAAGTGGAACTAGCCTCAGGTATTAAGCTCTCCATAGATCTTGTAGTTCATAAGTGTGGGCTTAGCTTAGGAGGCTTTGATACTGCAGTGGATCTTCGAGTCATACCCCTTGGTTCCTATGATGTGGTTTTGGGCATGGACTAGCTTGGATCTCATAGATCCAATATAGATTGTAGGAAGAAGATTATTATGTGCCAAGATGACCAAGGGAATGATGTGAAGATAGTTGGGATAGCAAGGCCTATATCTCTGCAGATGATTGCTGCTATGCAATTGAAGCAGAGTTTCCATAAGGGATGTCAGATATTTGTTGTTATGGTAAATGATCTTGATGAGGAAGATCCCATGAGGAAGACTTTAGATCACCTGATTTTACAGGAGTACATAGATGTTTTTCCAAGTGAGATTCCAGGCATGCCTCCGAAGAGGGACATCGATTTTAGTATTGATCTGATTCCTGGAGTGGAGCCTATCTCTAAAGCTCCTTATCATATGAATACACAGGAATTGGGTGAGTTATGTCTTCAGCTAGAGGAACTTTTGGCCAAAGGGAGCATTTGACCTAGTGTATCACCATGGGGAACTCCAGTGCTCTTTGTGAAGAAGAAAGATGATTCTTTGTGCTTTTGTATTGACTACAGACAGTTGAATAAGGTGACTATTAAGAATATGTATCCTCTTCCTAGGATTGATGACTTATTTGATCAGATCAAGGGAGCTATAGTATTCTCCAAGATTGACCGTAAGTCAAGATACCACCAGCTTCGCATTAAGGAAGCCGATATTCACAAGACCACTTTTCAAACTCGCTATGGGCATTATGAGTTCATAGTGGTACCTTTTGGGTTAACTAATGCTTGGTACAGGAGCACCTAGGTAGGCTAAGTGTGAAACCTAGGTATTTCTTTATTTTTGGCTTGTAGTGATGCTAGCCACATCGCTATTCTAATAATAGGTCCTATGTGGTCCTTAGGTGTGTTTAGGAGACTTGGCAAGACCCAAAGTGACCAAGTTGCTAGAAGTTGCCGACTATTGTCAACTAGGTGACTTAGGTCCGGAAAAGGCTAAAATGGTCTAGAAAGGTTCCAATGGCTTTGAATTGTTTATTTGAAGTCATTTTATGCATATTATATGTCTACTTTGTTTTTGTGCCAAATTTGGAGGTCTAACTCCATGTAGAACAAAAGTTGCTGAAATGTTGTCATGTTGTCATGACAACATTTTCTTGCAAAAAGCAACTTTTTGGCATTTGTGTGTTTAGAACATCCTAACTATTTAGAATAGTTATGGAACTGATGGAGGAGCCTTTAAAAATGTGAGGATAGCCATTTTTAGGGGGTTGGACAAGTTGGTTTTGCATTTTTGTACGAATTGAGCAAGTATTTTGTTGCCGGTTTTATGCATTTGAAGGCATTTTTAATAGAGGATTGAATGGCCTGATTTTTGTGTTGGAAAAGTTCTGAAATATTTTTTTTAATCTTTTTGTAGTGTTGTTTTGATCATTTTAATTCGTTTGCATTAGTGTAGAAAAATCTTTTTGTTCTTGGCAAGTTGCTGATCTGAACAGGGCTGCACTTAGAAAATGGGATCTTAGGGCCACTTCCCACCATTGGAAACCTCTGGTATTTTGGGATTTGGAACTAAGATCCATGTAAATTATGTATCAAGAAGGAGGGCCCTTGAAAGCATCACCAAGCATTTTTAAGGTGATGCCCTAGGCAAGCCAAATGCAACTTGGCTAGGAATCATAGTTGGAAAATGAGTTATGGAGAGGATTGAGTGTACAAATACCTTAATCCGGCTACACAGTGAGTAATGAGAAGGTCTAACCTTGCTCCAGTCCAAAGGAGAGGTCTTGGAAAGGCGTCTAAGGTGGTTTTCTATCACAACAGCAATAAAGCACTTGAAATCCTCATTTTTGGCCTAAAACTGTACTTTCATTGTATGGAAAGTTTGGAGGCTAGAAAATTACAGAATCTTGAAGTACTCTAAAAAGGGTATCCAAAAATATAATTTTTTTGTAGGGTTGTTAAGAAGTTTTTCAAGAAATCTTGTTTCCAGCTATTTAGGAGGGCTAATTCCTAGTAGCCTTTTTGGAGCAATTTGGTGTATCTTCCCTAGTAGATTGAATGCGCCTATGAAATCAGCAATGTTTAGGGTCATGGATGTTAGAAGGAGTCTAAAAAAAAAACCTAGATGAAGAACTGGTACCCTTGGAGCTATAGATGGACTTGAGGGTTAATAGCGGACTGGAGCCGGCTAGTAAGAAATTTGATGTTACTTTGTTGGTGTACCCCCAACTGAAGGATTAGGATCTCTTGAGCAAGGTCCTAGTAATTATAGGGTGTGAAGAAGCCCTAGTGGGTCTAGTGAATGACCTAAGGTAGCCCTGAGAGAGAGCTTGGGGTTTGGAAGCAAGGTTGGGGTGTTACATCAGAGTGGTATCAGAGCCTAGTTAAAGATTTGGGAAAGGTAGTTAATGTTGGAAGCCGCTGAAGAATCAGTAGGAGAATCCATGATGGTGACAAATGTGGAGTTAGCTAAAGAAGTTGATGAGCAAAGGCAAAGAAATCAGCTTCTTGAAGAAGCACTAGAAGAGGTGAAGCAAAAACTAGATGCAGTTGTAGAGGCAGCCAAGAAAAGAGATGAAGAAGAAGATGGGAATGGTAAAAAGGTAGCAGAGGAAGATATTGTACCTGAACCTGATCCTATCTTGCAAGAAGAGCCCTTCTTGAAGGCAATCAAAGCCTTAGGAGGTAAAGCTTTGGAAGGAGTGCCACTTTTCAGTGGTAAGATGGATATTGATGCAGTAATGGATTGGTTAGAGGGTATGGAGAACCACTTTGAGTGTGAGGGTATCTCAGAGGCACAGAAGGTTAAGGTTGCTAAGTCAAGGCTTAGAGGCTTAGCCTTAACATGGTGGAAGTATGTACAAGATGAAAGAGTCAGCATGGGCAAGAATCCAATTGCAAATTGGTGTGCTATGGCAAACAAAATCAAGGAGAACTTCCTACCTGAAGACTTTGAGATCCAACTCCATAAAAAGAGGCAAGGACTGAAGCAAAAAGATCTTGATGTGACCTCCTACACTGAAGAATTTCAGAGGTTGTGTTTGAGATCCAAGAAGCAAGAAGAGGAGTCACTCAAGGTGGCAAGGTATCTTGGTGGCTTGAAGTGGAACATTCAAGAGGAGCTTAGCTTATGGGCCCCTACCACTATCCAAAGATGTCATCAGCTAGCTTTGAAGGTAGAAGAAAAGAACAAGAGGAAAAGAGATTCTAACTTCAAAGATAGAGGCAAAGGCAGAAATCAGAAAAATCAAAGAGGAGGCTACCAAGGCAAAGGTAGTGATCAAAAGAGCCAAAGTGAAAGCAAACCCATGGAGCAAACTATTGACCACTCTTCAAGAGGTGGTTATAATAGAGGGAGAGGCAATCAAGGAGGATCAAGTAGGGGTAGAGGAGGTAGGAGCAGCTCTTACTTTGCAACAATGAAGTGTTACAATTTTGGTCAACTAGGCCATCCTGCCTATAGGTGCCCGGACAAACCCTCTTCCTCAAGCCAAGATAAAAGGCTAGCATATGCACAAGAAGATAATAGAAGTTGCAAGGATGTTGACATAGACCATATTGAGTCTGAAAAAGGTGAGAATCTTATGTTTAGGAGGGTGTTGATCAAGCAACCAGCTTCTAATGAGCCTAGACATAGAAGGGCATTGTTTAGGATCAAGTGCAAGATCCTAGGAAAAGTATGCAAGGTGGTGGTTGATTCTAGATCAACTGATAATGTAATATCAGAGGAGGCTGTTACAAAGCTCAAATTGAAGAAGATACCTCATGAAAACCCTTACAAGGTCACATGGGTTAACAAAGGGCAAAGCATCCTAGTGAATGAACAAGCATGGGTGGACTTCTCAATTGCAGGATATAAAGACCGCTTATTATGTGATATTTTGCCAATGGATGCTTGTCATCTTTTGCTAGGGAGACCTTGGCAATTTGATAGGGAAGTGGTCTATGATGGCAATGAAAATACCATAACATTTAAGAAAGGAAGCAAGACCTTCAAAATTCAGTCATTGTTAGAAGGGGATGAACCACAGTCCAAGGTGCCTAATGTGCTGCTATGTGGAGAGAAAGAGTTTATTAGAGACCTCAAGCATGAGGAGAGCCAAGGATTTGCAGTCATACTAAAGGCTGCAAGTGAAGAAAAGCCAGTCCAAGAACCTTTACCAGCAGAGGTACAAGAGTTGCTTGTAAAGTATAAGGAGATTGTTAGTGATGGTACACCAGCTACCCTACCACCAAGAAGAGTTATTAGCCATCAAATTGACTTTGTTCCAGGTGCCTCACTACCTAATAAGGCAGCCTACAAGTTAACCCCAGATCAGAACCTTGAAGTGGCAAGACAAGTCCAAGAGTTGATGGACCAAGGTTTGATCCAAAAGAGCATAAGCCCTTGTGCAATCCCGGTGGTTTTGGCATCCAAGAAGGGAGGAAAATGGAGGTTTTGTACTGACTCAAGGGCCATTAACCGCATTACAATAATGTATAGGTTTCCTATTCCAAGAATTGAAGACCTTATGGATTGTCTAGGAGGTGCTATGTATTTCACTAAGCTGGACTTGAAAAGTGGGTATCACCAAATTAGAATAAAGGAGGGAGATAAATGGAAGACAACATTTAAGACTACTGATGGTCTTTATGAATGGCTTGTGATGCCATTTGGTCTTTCCAATGCCCCTAGCACCTTCATGAGGCTCATGAATGAAGTGCTCAAAGACTTCACAGGCAGATTTGTGGTGGTTTATTTGGATGATATCCTCATCTACAGCAAGACCAAAGAGGAACATGTCAAGCATGTAGAAGCGGTTTTGAAGAGGCTTCATGAGGAGAAGCTATCTATCAACCTTGAGAAGTGTGACTTCTTCAAGCAAGAGTTGGTGTATCTAGGCTTTGTGGTGTCTAAAGGAACTTTGAAGATGGACAAGGAGAAAGTTGCTGCTATCCTAAGTTGGCCTACACCTACCACATCTAGTGAGGTAAGAAGTTTCCACGGTTTGTCTCAATTTTATAGGAAGTTCATTAGGAACTTTAGTGGTATTTGTGCACCATTTCTTGATACCATAAAGGGGGGAGTCAAGTCCAAGTTTAGGTGGACTTTAGAGGCTGAAAAGTCATTTGATATGTTAAAAAAACAAGTAGCTACTCAACCCATCCTAAAGTTGCCTAGCTTTGAAAAGTTGTTCACCTTAGAATGTGATGCAAGTGGCCTAGCAGTGGGTGGGGTGTTGAGTCAAGAAGGTAGACCAGTAGCCTTCTATAGTGAAAAGCTAAATGAGGCCAAGAAGAAATACTCATCCTATGATCTAGAATTGTATGCCTTAGTCCAGTGTCTTAGGAAGTGGAGACACTATTTGTTGCCAAAAGAATTTGTTGTGTTTACAGATAATCAAGCTCTTAGCTACATCAACACACAGGAGAAGTTGAGCAACAGGCACTTGAAGTGGATGGAATATTTGCAGGCCTTCACCTTTACAATCAAGCATAAGAAAGGACAAATGAACAAGGTTGCTGATGCATTAAGTAGAAGGGTTTTAACAGTCCAAGAGATTCAGCTCCATAGCATTGGAGTGGAGAGTTTTCAGAATCTTTACAAGAATGATGAGGACTTTGCTGAAGCCTATAAGGTATGCATGGATTTTGGAAACCACTTTCATAGCAGATTTTCAAAATACACTTTGCAAAATGGGTTGCTATTTAAGGGTACCCAGTTGTGTGTACCAAGAGGTTCCATGAGAGAGAACCTAATACAAGAGAAGCATAATGGCAGCTTGAGTGGGCATTTTGGTATCAACAAGACAATAGAACTAGTGCAAAGGTTCTATTATTGGCCTAAATTGGTCAAAGATGTAACCAAGTATGTGGAGCAATGTATGGTGTGTATGAAGGCAAAAGGAGGAATGAACAATGCAGGTCTTTACCAGCCCTTACCAATTCCTAGCAGACCATGGGATTGTGTAAGTATGGATTTCATTGTTGGTTTGCCTAAAACTAAGCAAGGGTATGATAGCATTTATGTTGTTGTTGATAGATTCAGTAGAATGGGACATTTCATTCCATGTAAGACAACTAATGATGCAAGTCATATAGCTCATTTTTTTTTCAAAGAGGTTGTAAGGATTCATGGACTTCCATTAAGCATTGTGTCGGATTGAGATGTGAAATTCATGAGTCACTTTTAGAAGACTTTATGGAAGAAGCTTGGAACTAACATGTCTTTTGGTTCAGCTTACCATCCTCAAACTGATGGTCAAACTGAGGTGGTTAATAGAACTTTAGGTAACCTTCTTAGGTGCCTAACTAAGGAGTATGGTCAGACTTGGGATGTTATCATCTCACAAGCAGAATATGCCTACAATGATAGCAAGAATAGGACTACCGGAAAGAGTCCTTTTGAAATTGTTTATGGCATGCACCCAAGAGGTGTGTGTGAACTAAGGTGTCTTGGAAACATGGATCAGATTAGTGGTCAAGCTGAAGACTTTGTACAAACCATGAAGGAGATTTAGGAGCAAGTCAAGAAGACTATTCAAGACAACACTCTAAAACTCAAAGCCAAGGTGGATGAAAAGAAGAAGGATGTTCAATTTGCTGTTGGGGACTATGTGATGGTCCATTTGAACAAAGCAAGGCTTCAAAAAGGCATTCCTACTAAGTTACAGATGAAGAGGGTAGGGCCTTGCAAAATATTGGCTAAATATGGAGCAAATGCCTATAAGGTAGATTTACCTTCCGATTTGGGCATATCCCCTATTTTTAATGTGCAAGACTTGGTGGCATACAAAGGTGACCCATCTCAGCTCAGTCCCGATGTTCATGAAGATCTTGAACTTGCTTCAACACCTACAAACAACAAGTTGGAGGTAGAAAAGGTGTTAGATTCAAGGGTAAAGAAGACTACAAGGCACAAGGTTTACATGGAACACCTCATCAAATGGAAGGAGAAACCAATTTCAGAGGCTACATGGGTTGCTGAGACAGAGTTCAAGAAGGTTGGCATACCTCTAGATTTGTTGCAAACTGAACCACCTTGAGTTCTTTGTTGGAGGGGGGAGTATGGTGCAGGAGCACCTAGGTAGGCTAAGTGTGAAACCTAGGTATTTCTTTATTTTTGGCTTGCAGTGATGCTAGCCACATCACTATTCTAATAATAGGTCCTATGTGGTCCTTAGGTGTGTTTAGGAGACTTGGCAAGACCCAAAGTGACCAAGTTGCTAGAAGTTGCCGACTATTGTCAACTAGGTGACTTAGGTCCGGAAAAGGCTAAAATGGTCTAGAAAGGTTCCAATGGCTTTGAATTGTTTATTTGAAGTCATTTTATGCATATTATATGTCTACTTTGTTTTTGTGCCAAATTTGGAGGTCTAACTCCATGTAGAACAAAAGTTGCTGAAATGTTGTCATGTTGTCATGACAACATTTTCTTGCAAAAAGCAACTTTTTGGCATTTGTGTGTTTAGAACATCCTAACTATTTAGAACAGTTATGGAACTGATGGAGGAGCCTTTAAAAATGTGAGGACAGCCATTTTTAGGGGGTTGGACAAGTTGGTTTTGCATTTTTGTACGAATTGAGCAAGTATTTTGTTGCCGGTTTTATGCATTTGAAGGCATTTTTAATAGAGGAGGATTGAATGGCCTGATTTTTGTGTTGCAAAAGTTCTGAAATATTGTTTTTAATCTTTTCGCAGTGTTGTTTTGATCATTTTAATTTGTTTGCATTAGTGTAGAAAAATCTTTTTGTTCTTGGCAAGTTGCTAATCTGAACAGGGCTGCACTTAGAAAATGGGATCTTAGGGCCACTTCCCACCATTGGAAACCTCTGGTATTTTGGGATTTGGAACTAGGATCCATGTACATTATGTATCAAGAAGGAGGGCCCTTGAAAGCATCAGCAAGCATTTTTAAGGTGATGCCCTAGGCAAGCCAAATGCAACTTGGCTAGGAATCACAGTTGGAAAATGAGTTATGGAGAGGATTGAGTGTAAAAATACCTTAATCCGGTTGCACAGCAAGTAATGAGAAGGTCTAACCTTGCTCTAGACCAAAGGACAGGTCTTGGAAAGGTGTCTAAGGTGGTTTTCCATCACAACAGCGATAAAGCACTTGAAATCCTCATTTTTGGCCTAAACTGTACTTTCATTGTACGGAAAGTTTGGAGGCTAGAAAATTACATAATCTTGAAGTACTCTAAAAAGGGTATCCAAAAATATAATTTTTTTGTAGGGTTGTTAAGAAGTTTTTCAAGAAATCTTGTTTCCAGCTATTTAGGAGGGCTAATTCCTAGTAGCCTTTTTGGAGCAATTTGGTGTATCTTCCCTAGTAGATTGAATGCGCCTATGAAATCAGCAATGTTTAGGGTCATGGATGTTAGAAGGAGTCTAAAAAAAAAACCTAGATGAAGAACTGGTACCCTTGGAGCTATAGATGGACTTGAGGGTTAATAGCGGACTGGAGCCGGCTAGTAAGAAATTTGATGTTACTTTGTTGGTGTACCCCCAACTGAAGGATTAGGATCTCTTGAGCAAGGTCCTAGTAATTATAGGGTGTGAAGAAGCACTAGTGGGTCTAGTGAATGACCTAAGGTAGCCCTGAGAGAGAGCTTGGGGTTTGGAAGCAAGGTTGGGGTGTTACATCAATGCTCCATTAGTTTTCATGAGTTTGATGAATGGTGTGTTCTGATCTTATCGAGATAGGTTTTTACTTATGTTTCTTGATGATATATTGATATATTCTAAGTCTCAAAAGGAGCATGAGGAACACTTGCGATTGGTCTTATAGTGTTTAAGAGACAATCAGCTTTATGCCAATGCAGCTAAGTGCAAATTCTTCAAATTGAAGATTCAGTATTTAGGGCATGTCATTTCAGGTGATAGTATTTTAGTGGATCCTGCAAAGATTCAAGCAATAGTATATTGGCCTACCCCGACTAATGTGTCATAGATTCATAGTTTTATGGGTCTAGCTGGTTATTATCGTAGATTTGTCCAAAACTTCTCTAGGATAGCACATCCTATCACTTTCTTTAGAGGAAAGGAAAGAAGTTTATATGGATAGAGAAATATGAGGAAGCATTCCAGAAGCTCAAGGAGCTTTTGACTAGTGCATCGATCTTAGCAATACCTGATTCAGAAGGTGAATTCATGGTGTGTACAGATGCTTCTCTAGAAGGGATTGGAGCAATTTTGATGCAGAATGGATGGGTGATTGCATATGAATCATGCAAGCTCAAGGATCATGAGCTAAATTATCCTACGCATGATCTTGAGTTAGCAGCAGTACTTCATGCTTTCACAAGGTGGAGACACTTCTTGTTGGGGCACAGATTCGAGCTACATAGTGATCATTGTAGTCTTCAGTACATTCTCACTCAGCCTAATTTGAATGCTCGTCAGAGATGATGGATGGAATTTCTATGCGAGTATGATTTTGAGATTAAGTACATTTAGGAAAAGGAGAATGTGGTGGCAGATGCTTTGAGTTATAGGAGACATGTGATATCATCTATGACTCTTAGTGTGGATTTGAGGAGTCAGATTCTTTAGGCACTTCCTATAGATTCTTGGTATCAGGAAGTGTGCAGAGAGATAGATTTAGGATGACCTTTGGAAGGTAAGTTTGCAGGCTACGTTTGAGAGTTAGATGGTCTTTTGAGAGATTTGGGGAGGATTTATGTGCCATTACTAGATGAGCTTCACACCTTGATTCTAGAAGAAGCCCATTATACACCTTACTCGGCACATCCAGGTGTCAAGAAGATGCATGCTAATTTGAGGCATTTATTCTTTTAGTCTAGGATGAAGCAAGACATTGCTGATTATGTGGCTAGGTGATTTTGAGTGTCAGAGAGTTAAGGTGAAACACCAGCACCCGACTGGACTTTTACAGCTGAATCTCATTCCTTCATGGAAGTGGGATATCATGTCCATGGACTTCATAGTAGGATTACCTATGACTATTCATCGTCATGATGCTATCATGGTCACCGTTGATCGGTTGACTAAGGTGGCACATTTTTCACCAATGAGGTCTTCCTATATAGCAGCTTCTATAACTAATGTCTTCATGTGTGACATTGTGAGATTACATGGTATTCCCCGAAAGATCATTTCTGACAGGGATCTTGTATTCACATCCGCATTCCAGACATCACTGCAGCACGAGCTTGGAGCACAATTAAATTTCAATTCGGCAATATCATCCAGAGACTGATGGTCAAACAGAGAGGGTGAATTAGGTTTTGGAAGATATGTTATGGATGTATGTGATGGATAGGCAGACACATTGGGAGAACTATCTCTACCTAGTGGAGTTTGCTGACAACAACGAGTATCACAGTTCTATTGGCATGATACCATTTCAAGCATTATATGGATGTCCTTGTCATACACCATTGAGTTGGGATAGTCTTAAGGATCACATCTTGTTGGGTCCTGAGATGCATCGTGATATGGAGCAACAAGTAGTGCGTATCTGTGAGCA